>PISX010019426.1:0-38142 GCA_004024625.1 Mellivora capensis | reverse complement strand
CTTCTGATGATTGTTTCTACTTCCTTGGTGTTAGTTGTGATCTCTCCCTTTTCATTCATAATTTTATTAATTTGAGCTTCCTCTCTCTTCTTTTGGATTAGTGTGGCCAATGGCTTATTGATCTTATTGATTCTTTCAAAAAACCAGCTTCTATTTTCATTGATACATTCTACTGTATCTCTAGTTTCTACCTCATTCATCTTTGCTCTAATCTTGGTTATTTCCCTTCTTGTGTGTGGAGTTGGTTTAATTTGTTGTTGATTTTCCAGTTCTTTAAGGTGTAGAGACAGCTGGTGTGTTCTGGATTTTTCAATTTTTTTGAGGGAGGCTTGGATGGCTATGTATTTCCCCTTAGGACCGCCTTTGCTGTATCTCATAGGTTTTGGACCAAAGTGTCTTCACTCTCATTGGTTTCCATGAATTGTTTAACTTCTTCTTTGATCTCCTGGTTGATCCAAGCATTCTTAAGCAAGGTGGTCTTTAGCTTCCAGGTGTTTGAGGTCCTTCCAAACTTTTCCTTGTGATTGAGCTCCAGTTTCAAGGCACTGTGATCTGAGAATATGCAGGGAATAATCTCAATCTTTTGGTATCGGTTGAGTCCTGATTTGTGACCCAGTATGTGGTCTATTCTGGAGAAGGTTCCATGTGCACTTGAGAAGAATGAGTATTCTGTTGTTTTAGGGTGGAATGTTCTGTATATGTCTATGAGGTCCATCTGGTCCAATGTGTCATTCAATGCTTTTGTTTTGTTATTGATTTTCTGATTGGATGATCTGCCTATTACTGAGAGAGGTGTGTTAAGATCTCCTACTATCAATGTATTCATATCAATATGATTCTTTATCTTGATTAATAGTTTTCTTAGTAATTGGCTGCTCCCATATTGGGGGCATAGATATTTACAATTGTTAGATCATCTTGGTGGATAGACCCTTTAAGAGTGATGTAGTGTCCTTCTGTATCTCTGACTACAGTCTTTAGTTTAAAATCTAATTTATCTGATATGAGAATCGCTACCCCAGCCTTCTTTTGAGGCCCATTGATGTGAAAGATGCTTCTCCATCCCTTCACTTTCAGTCTAGGTGTATCCTTAGGTTCAAAATGGGTCAATATGTAGACAACATATGGATGGGTCCTGTCGTTTTATCCAATCTGCAACCCTGTGTCATTTTATGGGCTCATTTAGGCCATTCACATTGAGAGTGATTATTGATAGATACATTTTTATCGACATTGTGTTACCTTTGAAGTCTGTCTTTCTGTAGATTGTCTCTATATTTCTGTTCAATGATATTCTTAGGATTTTTCCTCTTTTATAGAACCCCCCTTAATATTTCCTGCAGTGAGGGACGCCTGGGTGGCTCGGTTGGTTGGACGACTGCCTTCTGCTCAGGTCATGCTCCCGGAGACCCGGGATCGAGTCCCGCATCGGGCTCCCAGCTCCACGGGGAGTCTGCTTCTTCCTCTGACTCTCTCCTCACTCATGCTCTCTCTCACTGCCTCTCTCTCAAATAAATAAATAAAATCTTAAAAAAAAAAAAATTTCCTGCAGTGTCGGCTTGGTGGTCGCATACTCTTTTAAGCCTTGCGGGTCTTGGAAACTCTTTATCTCTCCATCCCTTTTGAATGTCAGTCTTGCTGGATAAAGTATTCTTGGCTGCATGTTCTTCTCATTTAGTGCCCTGAATATATGTGGCCAGCCCTTTCTGGCTTGCCAGGTTGCTGTGGACAGGTCTGGCGTTATTCTGATGGGCTTTCCTCTGTACATAAGGAGCTTCTTTGTCCTAGCTGCCTTCAGAGTGTTTAGAGTTATAATTCCTCATTCTTACTATCAGGTGTCTCGAGGACTTTCGAGAATCTAAAATCTTGGGTGGGGGGACCGTTCTGCCTCTAGTACATGAACACCGGTTCCATTTGAGAGATTGGGAAAATTTTCATGAAAAACTTGTTCCATTATATCTTGTAGACTTCTTTCTTTCTCCTCCCCTTCAGGTATTCCAATAATTCTGACGTTGGAACGTTTCATGGCATCATTTATTTCCCTGATTCTGTTTTCATGGCTTCTGAGCTGTTTGTTCCAGGCTTCCTTCTGATCCTTTCTCTCTGTTTGTCCTCCAGATCACTAATTCTATCTTCTGTCTCAGTTATCCTAGCTTTTAGGGAATTTAGATTAGATTGGAACTCATTGAGAGCCTTGTGAACATCATCCCTGGTGGCTTTCAGTTCTGCTCTAATCAATTCTGTTTGGTCGTCTATGGCTTTCTCCAACCTAACTATTGCCTGGATAATTGTTAGCCTGAATTCCCTTTCCGACATATTGTCTGTGTCAGTAGCCATTAGCTCAGTTGCAGAAGGCCCATCCTCTGAATTTTTCTTCTGTTGGGCATTCCTCTTCCTAGTCATTTTGGTGAGAGATGGCTGAATGGGCATAGCTGGATGTATCGACTATGGTGCAGTGAAGGTGCACCCTGGAATGCTTCTGAGCAATCAAGAGTCCTCACCCAAATGAAAGAAAAAAAGAAATAGGGAAAGAAGGGAAAAAAAAAGAGAGAGAGAGAAAGAGAGAGAGAGACTGGAAAAAGAAAGAAAGATAAAAGAGAAGGCTCAGCCCAAATGGGCCCCAAGATAAGATTTGTGAAGTATACAGGCAAAAACAGACAAACAAAAAGACTGATAAAAGTATATGACAAGAGAAGAAAAAATATATACATATATATGTAGAAGCAAAACAAACAAACAAACAAAGAACCTTGTCAAAAAGAACCCCAAGTATAAGATTTATGTACTAACAGGAGAAACACAAATACACAGAAACACTGGTGGAAGAGAAAGATGGAGGAGTGGTTATAAATTCTCAGTGTGAGCGAGGAAGGTTATTTTGATTCTTCCTGGATGTATCTTGATATCTTTGTTAAAGGACTCAACTTTCCTAAGATAATGGGGGATTAAAAACTGGTTTACCTATAGGGATAGCATTGATTGGGGAAAGGGGATTACCTTGAAGTTTAACTCTATATGAATATTAAAAAATAAAAATAAAGAATGAACTAAACTAAGGTAAAATTTAGGAAAAATTAAAAAATAGAAAAGCAAAAGAAAAACACGGGTATATGTATCAAATGTTCAGGTTAAAAGGTTATTACGGAATTTGATGTACTGGACATTTCACTGTGATGGTAAATAGGTTAAAAAATTGTCTATATTTAAAAAAATGAACCAGGATAGTGGGAACAAATTAAAAATAAAAGTTGTATCTATGAAGTAGTGGTGGTTGTTCTCTTGTCATCTTTTTTTTTCTTTGTTTTTTTCCTGGTTGGTTTTCTTGGGGAGGGGCCTGCCACGTGGGTTTTCAGGCAATGTTCCCTGAGTAAAGTCCTCCCGCCCCCCTCAAGGGAGTGGGCTCTGAGGAAACCGGTTTTTCAGGCTTTTGTTCTCTGGAGGTTTTTATGTTTGTTTGTTCCTTTGTTTTTTTTTCTCTTGCCTTGACAGCTTTTGATGGTTTTTGTAGGTTTAGAGGAAAGCAAACTGCACCCCGACCTCCTCTCAGAGAGAAACCTCAGTCTGTTCCACTCTGGGTGCTGCAGGGCACATAAGTTCCCCCTTGGCCGCTGGCAGAGCACATTCCCAGTCGTGGTCCCTGGGGACACAGGAACTCCTGCTTGTACCCAAAAAAACAACAGTGGTGGTTGTCTAGACAGCTCCAGACCACCAGAGAGGTTCCAAGCAGCGATTGCACACTGAGATTTTCCCGCTGGCCCGCGCTGGGAGCACTCAGACTTTCGAGGTCCGAGAGTGCCGGGCTGGCACTTCTACGCACCTCTCTCAGGGGAGGGTGTGGGGCATGTCTCAGGCTCTGATTGCGTGGCATGGCGCACATGTGGGGAATGCAAAAAGGCTGTGTTTCTGCTGGCTTGCGAGGCTCCCAGGCCCTCAAGGGAGCCGCACCCCATGCGCCCTTAGGCACTCTTGCTCATGACTCCGGGACCAAGACCTGGTTTCTCCACTGCACTCTCTCTGGCTCAGCCCCAGGGGTGGTTGTCCTCAGTCCGGGGACTTAGGCCCCTGTCCCTAACTGTCCCAATTCCCACAATTTCCCCCCGCGATCCTTTGCTCTTTTTGAGTGCTTTCTACCAGACTCCAAGTTAATGCTGGTCCCCAGATGCAGGAGACTCTTGTATTGGGGTATTACTTTCCAATGGGTCGCTTCTGGCGGCTCCCTCCCCCTTTTGTTCATCTTCCGATACCAGTCCGACTTTCCCACTCCACTTTACCTGCCCACTGGTGTCTTCTGCCCCTGTAGAGATCCAGACGTGTAGAATTCTTTTTTTTTTTTAAGATCTTATTTATTCATTTGACAGAGATCACAAGTAGGCAGAGAGGCAGGCAGAGAGCGAGGAGGAAGCAGGCTCTCCACGGAGCAGAGAGCCCGATGCGGGGCTCGATCCCAGGACTCTGGGATCATGACCTGAGCCGAAGGCAGAGGCTTTAACCCACTGAGCCACCCAGGCGCCCCAGATCTGTAGAATTCTAATCTCAGGCTGATTTCATGGGTGATCAGAGTTCCTCGGTAGGTAATCAGCTTGCTTTAGGGTAAGATTGAAATGGTGCCTCCTCCTAGTTTCCCACCATCTTGTCCCCCCCAACATTTCTATTGAAGAATTGTATAGATGTTTAGAGTCTATTAAGTTAACTAAAGTGAGCCTTGCATTCAGGAGAAAGTTTAATAATGGAGAAATAATTTTATATAGTGGATATCATGGAAGGGACCATATAAAACAGGAACAAAGATGGTTGGTTATCTGTGGACAAGAAAGCAGATGAAAAACTTATGGTAAGCCATCAGATAAATAATTTTAAGTATTAAGAAGGAAAATCAAAATAATACTGGCAGTTAAACTAAAAGAGGGGAGAATTAGGGAAACAGATATCACAAAGAAAGCAAGACAGGTGAAAAGTAGTCTATTTCACAATTCAGGAGTCAATTTCAAGTAGTTTCAGTGGAGTGGTAAAGGAAAAAAATATAGTGCAGTGAATTCAAGACTCACTAGAGGCAGAAGAGTGAAAAAAGTGGGTGTAGATTACTCTTGAGAGTCTATGTCAAAAAAGGAGAAAGAAGTGGAAGCTGAAATATATTGATCATTTTGTCCATTTTCCAGAAGGAGTGGAAAGGACTGAGCATGTTTGCAGGCTAGGGATTCAGGGACAGGAGTAAAATACAATGAAACCAGTGAGGAGAATGGGAAAAGAAGTCGTTAAGAATGTGTTGCCTTACATCATTCATACAAATGGTCATGTACTTAAATGCTCAAGTAGAAAAAGGAAAAGGTCTGTATTCAAATAAAAATTTAAATCTCAACACACAGCTCTGCATCTTATATTTTCTACAGTTTCTGTTAGTGTGTCCTGTTATGAGATGTATATATCAGTTCTAGAGCCCTCATAAGTATGGCAAAAGTACTTATGAAATAGATCATTCTCTTTAATTTTTTTTAGATTTTGTTTTAGCTTCTTCCTTCTTACTATCTCTTAATGCCTCATCCTTCCTATATCTCACTATCCATGTTTCCAAAATATGCACATTTCACAAAGGAATGTATTTCCATTTTCTGCTACAGGCACATATTCTGTAGAATGTTACATTGCAAATGCAAACTCTAGGAAAAAATGAAGAGTCAGTAACTCTGATAAGCCATAGAAACAGGTTAGGAAACAATAGATATAATCTGTTTTCCATACTGACATGATGGACTAAGCAATAACCGACTTTGAAAAAATTGGATTTGACAAATGCAACATCTAAAAAAGAAAAAAAATCAGTGCATCTTTGGTTTATTTATTCAATGGCCAAACAGTTACATGTAGTATTAATTTAATTTTTGTAGTTCTGTTACCAAGTAGAATAAAAATCCCAGTGAATGAACATAGATATTCATCAAGTACAGGGATGTTTGTGGAATCTTCTTTACGTAATTCTAGATAAGCAAAGTTATTTTACCTTATAGTATCAGGAGAGATCTAAACTGTGATTTTATTGTTGGACATTTTTATTATGATTTTGTCCTTGGTAACCTCTACATTTTTTAATACTATTGGAAGAGCTAATTTGGAGAATATAAAACTGCATTTACCAGTATTGAGCTATAATGATGTAAAAAGTTTCGATTCAGTAGTCATGTCATATTTGGTCAATTGCCAGCAATTGCCATTAGTGAGAAGTGAAGCACCTACAAGAAGTACCAAATCGGTAAGAGAAACAAATCAAAGGGAGATGAAATGATCCGTAATGAGCAGAGAAAAATCAATAAGGGAAAAAAAGAGCCTCTCTCTTAAAATAATGAAGAAGAGACAGGCTGATGTTTGAACTACATTTGTTCCATATAAGTAGTCACTCTAAGCAGTAGAGCTTAGCACAGAAATACTTGTTGCTTTTTTCAATTCTCCTGGATTGCAAGTCTATTCTAAAACTGTATACATTGGTGTACCTAATAATACACTGAAAAATGTGTACCTTATTAAAAAATCCTGTTTAAAGAGGCAAGCTTAAAACAAGGTTACACTTTATAAAACCCTCTCTATACGATAGTAAACCACACACCTTATTGTCATTCTAGACTGCATCACTTCTACTACTAATGAAGAGTGAATAAAGAACAGACTGTGAATTCTCAGCCTAGAGTGTAGGTTCACCTTGGGGCTAACTTAATTTGGTGTTCTGTCTTGAAGCATATAGAAAACTTTTCAAGAAAACATCAAAGAGGAATTCATAAGTCCTCAAAGAGCTAAACTATTTCATGGATCCCAGAAGGATAAATGGGAACTTTGAGGAGAATGAAGAATGTAGTATCTCAGAGGTGAAATTGTTCTGCAGTTCTGTTCAGTTCTTCCCAGTAAGAAAACTGCTTCACCTTCTGATTAACAATAGGCTTTTCTAGTAAATTCATTGCTTTAACTAGAAAGTGCACAGAAGCAGGGGAATTCAGGATTTTGGGGAGCATTCAGTGCCTCATTTCTCAAATACAGTCTCCCAAGGAATAGACAAATTTGGGAGTATATGCAGCACCTCTAAGGGAAGAGCAAGGATGATATTTTCTAATTCTAGAAATTTGGGAGAAGGTAAGGGAAGAAGTTCCATCCTCCCCTACCACCCAAATGATTTTATTAACCCAAATCTTTAGATTCCATGTCAAGGGCTTTGTGTAGCCAGCCTTAAAGATGGCCCCTAATACCTCCTGGTATTCATAGCTTTGTGAATTATAGTAGACTAGGTCTGTTTGGTGAATCAAGTATTACAGAGGGAATGTTATGACATACCATTCCCTCTGTAATAATATAAGAGATTATAGCTTCCAAGTTTCTTGCTCTCTCACTCTTTTTCTTTCTCTCTCAGATCACTCCATTTGGGGGAAGCCCTGTAGAGGCCCACATGGTGAGGAACTAAATCTCTTACTAATAGCCATGTGAGTGGGCTTGGAAACAGATTCTCCAGTTCCATTCATAGAGATGCAGACCACCCAACAACTTGATTGCAGCCTCATGAGATAACCTGAGCCATAGACACATGGATAAGCTACTTCTGGATTTCTGACCCTCAGAAACTGTGTGACCCTATGAAGTTTCTTGTCTTACGCCACTAAATTTTGCAGTAATTTGTTATGCAGTAGTAGTGAGGTCTATTTTCATGTCTATTTTCATCTACCCTGGAACAAAGCTTTTCCTTTATGAAATGATTTTTTAAAAATAAATGATGACAAAGATTCTTTCATTTTATGATTATCATTCATAGAGTGGGACTGTATCCTTTCAGTTTTTCATAATTTTGCTGATCTTAATTTAGTTCACAGTGTCCAGGATACATGGCAGACACTAAGATTAGAGACAATCTCTACAAGAATTGTAAAGGTTTACATTCTGCTATTAAGTATTTTTATTGTCCTTCTTTCTCCAAGTGATTCTAATTTCTTGTACTAGTCTTTGTATATAAGTTGAGGATAATAACAGTACTGGGTTGTTACATAAAATGAGTAAATGTATGTAAAGTATTTCAAACAGTGCCTGGAATTTTGTAATTACTCTATGCGTTCCTGTATTATCTCCATATCATCATCTTGACAAGCAGAGATATTATTAGGAAAATCTCAACCTGTGATTCTCAATTCTCTCCAGAGTTTGTTGTCCTAGAATGTGTTCTGCATTATGAAGATCTTTGTGTTTCTTGAAATATTACCTTAACACTCTAGATTTTGGGTCCATCCCTTTGCCAGGATCAATTCATTGGATAATACTCAAACTTAAATATTGCCTACCTTTTAAATAAGAGATCATCCCAAACATCTTAACATTAAAAGAAAATGTCAATAATCATTAGTCCTTTAATAAGAAAAGGAACCACCAGTTGATTAACCTAAGAGAGTAACAGAAAAAATATTAGGAAACTAGGTTTGAATGCAGACTCTGCCACATAAGCAAGGAGTCTAGAATACAGCTTTAATACAGATTTTACTGTAAAAAAAAAGATTTTTCTTATTGTAAAAATACTTTTACAATACTTTAACATAATAACTTGGAAATTATTAAGAAATAAAGTTATAAGAGAACTAAAAAGTCATATAAATCCCTATACTGAACTTGGAAATAATCCCTCTAGTACTTGGCCTGTACATATTTTATCCAATGTAAGATACCATCAATTATAAGATCTTCCATTATGTTATGAACCACTAAGAAAGAAAATAAATATGCTTCCAATTAAAACTGTGATAAAATGCTTGTCTATGACATATTATTTTTTCCTTTATTTATTGAAAGGTCTTTTTTGGTAATTTAGCAAATAACTGTGGTCACAGATCACAGTTGTACATGCAAGCAGAAGGAAGAAAAATTGAGCAAAACAAATTGGTTAAGATACTCCTAAATTATCTTTTTTGTTTTTAAAGATTTTATTTATTTATTTGAGAGAGAGTATGAGTGAGGAGAAGGTCAGAGGGAGAAGCAGACTCCCTGTGGGGCTGGGGGCCCGATGCGGGACTCAATCCCAGGACTCCGGGATCATGACCTGAGCCGAAGGCAGTCGTCCAACCAACTGAGCCACCCAGGCGTCCCCTCCTAAATTGTCTTTACATGAAATACAAATTCTGCTGATTCATTGTTTGTCTCTGAAAGGTCCTTGTACATGCCTTTACCCATAATATCTACTGGACTATAAGGGCATAGATGATGCAGTGTTTCTTAAAAGAGTGTTCTGGAGTACATGAGTGGCTCAGTTGGTTAAACTGCTGACTCTTGGTTTTGGCTTAGGTCATGATCTCAGGATGATGGGATTGAGCCATGTGTGGGGTTCCATGCTCAGCAGGGAGTCTGCTTGAGATTCTCTCTCCCTCTTCCCCTGCCCCTTCCTCCACTTACATGCTCTCTCTCTCTAAATAAAATATTTTTTAAAAAGTATTCTATTGTCTTCTCTGAGGTCTTCTTTTAAGCTACTGATACTCATTCTGTAAGTTTTGATGCACATGCAGGCAGTTGCAGATAAGTCAGTTTTGCTATCTCATCAACAAAAATGCTAAGATCAACTCCAATTTCAGAGATGTTAGAATAACAAAGTAATGTGAGCATCAGTTAGCATCTAGTCAGAAAACAGAAGTAATATCAAGAAATTCAATAGAAAGAATTTAATAGAAAACTACTTGGAGAATTTTTAGAGAACTAAAAAGGCAAAACAGATGTAGGTAAGACAACCAGAGATTCGCCACTGAGGGAAGCTGCTCTCACTTTTAAGGTAGACATGTAATGGTTGTTGTCATTTGAGCACTTGCATTGTCTTTTCCCTTTGCCTCCACCAGTTGCTCATGGGTACCTTCTATTAGTTGAAACTAAGGAAGTCAGCTGGGAAGAAGCCTAGGGAATAGAGTTTGCAGGGCCAGCAGAGCAAGAGATGGGTGAGAAATGGATCTGAGAGCAACTCAGATGGAATCTGAGAGGAACTCATATGGAAACACAAATGCAAAATAAGCATTTTAGAATTGAATAAATATGGTATTTATCATTATCCTTATCTGTGTAATGAATGTGATCATATAATGCATGCTCTTTTATAACCCAGCTTTTTATATTTGCACTGCATCTTGTATGTGTATGTCTATTATTGAAACTCTATTTGTCTTTTTTTGGTTTATGCTGGGTACTGCATTACTTGGATACATTTATTAAAGAGATTCATAAAAGAGTTTGTCTTTGTAGCTCTGTAAACTTTGCACTCATTTTTACATATTCTTTGCATAATACACATTTTTGTTGCCCTCTCCTTAAAAGTGAACACCCCTCAGATGCTTTTATATTTCTTGCCTATTTCTAATAAAGATAATTTTAAATCATTTTTAAATTTTGCTATGAAAGATTAGCACACATATGTATTTATTAAACTAGACTGATTGGAATAATAAAATAGACATCCAAATTATAATTTTTCTAAGGAGGCTGTTTGTTATAGTGGAAAGCTCATGTTTGCATTTTAGAGTCATACGAATGTTGCACACCATTCTATAATTAACACATGCTAAGTAGTGATTAGTTATTTGGGTGAGTTATTTAAACTTTATGGGCCCAGCATGCTTCTGCTGCACCACTCTGCTTATTTAAACTTTAAATTAGATTTCTTTTTCTACCAAATGGGGATTCTAATTCCCACCTCTTAATTTATTGTGAAACTATATATGTCTGACACACAGCATACACTCAAATGTTATTCCCATCCCTCCAGCATCAATCTTAAAACTTCCATGCAATTTTCCCTTTCTATTTTGTATTTAACAAATAATAACTGGCAACTAATTTACTCCCAGTGAGTTCAGACCTTGTTCCTTGCTACTTAAATTTAAGGATTTGCCTAAGAGGAAACAACAGGAAAAATGTAGTTTATGAAAAAAAAAATGTTATCCATAGAAGCTGACTTGTTGAAAGCACCTGAACTATAATGTCCTGGAATCATGTTATATATATATATATAACGATACAGTCAAATCATTGCTTTAGTTTGATTTTGATAATGCAGGGCTCTGGAACTGGGACTGAGAAGTGATTATTAACATGTATTTTTTTAGGGCATGGATATTATTTGTATTATCTTTTTAATTTAAATTTTAGGTAGTTAACATACAGTGCAATGTTGGTTCTGGGGTAGAATTCACTGATTCATCACTTACCACACCTAGTGCTTATCCTAACAAATGCCCTCCTTAGTACCCATAACCCATCTACCCCATCTCCCCCCCACCTCCCTCCATCAACCCTCAGTTTGTTCTCTATTGTTAAGAGTCTCGTATGGTTTTGTACCCTCTCTCTTTTTTCCATTCCTCCTTCTTAAATGGTCATCTGTTTTCATTCTTAAATTACACATATGAGTGAAATCATGTTATTTCTCTTTTTCTGACTTATTTTGTTTAGCATAATATACTGTAGATATATGACAATGACACTCATGTCATTGCATATGGCAAGAGTTCATTCTTTTTGATGGCTGAGTAATATTCCATTTATATATTTTTAATATATCTTTAATATTTATATATAAAATAGTGATATATAGAGAGAGAACATATATATGTGTATATATATATATATATATATATATATATATATATATATCAGTCTGTGAACATTTGGTTTTTCTCCATAGATTGGCTATTATTGACAATGCTACTATAAACATCAGGACTCATGTATCCTTTCGAGTTTGTATTTTTGCATCCTTTAGATATACATATTAGTACAATTGCTAGATCACAGGGTAATTCTATTTTTAACATTTTGAGGACCCTCCCTACTGTTCTCCAGAGTGGCTGTAGAAGTTTGCATTCCCATCAACAATACAAGAGGGTTCCCCTTTATCTGCATCTTCACCAACACCTGTTGTTTCTTGTGTGGTTAATTTTAGGCATCCTAACAGGTGTGAGATGGTATCTCATTTGTGGTTTTGATTTGTATTTCCCTTATGATAAGTGATGTTGAACATCTTTTCATGTGTTTGTTAGCCATCTGGTTGTCTTTTTTGGAAAAGTATGTGTTCATGTCTTCTGCCCATTTCTTAGCTGGGTTATTTGTTTTTTGAGTGTTGAGTTTGATAATTTCTTTAAGATTTTGGGTACTAATCCTTTATCAGACAAAACAAGGATGTCCACTTTCACTATTACTATTTAACATAGTACTGGAAGGCTTAGCCTCAGCAATCAGACAATAAAAAGAAAAGACATCTAAATTGGCAAGGAGGAAATCAAACTTTCACTATTTACAGATGGCATAATACTCTATATAGAAAATCTGAAAGACTCCACCTAAAATTTGCTATAACTCATATATGAATTCAGCAAAGTCACAGAATATAAAATCAATGTGCAGAAATCTTGTGTATTTCTATACACCAACAACGAAGCAGCAGAAAAAGAAATCAAGGAATTGATCCCATTAGTAATTGCACTGAAAACAGTAAGATACTTAGGAATAAATCTAACTAAAGAAGTAAAAGATCTGTACTCTGAAAACTATAGAACACTTAAGAAAGAAATTGAAGAGGATGCAAAGAAATGAAGAACATCCCATGCTCATGGATTAGAAGACAAACATTGTTAAAATGTCTATACTACCCAAGGCAATTATACATTTAATGCAATCCCTATCAAAATACCATCAACATTTTTCACAGAGCTAGAATGAACTATCCTAAAATTCGTATAGAACCACGAAAGATTGTGATTAGCCAAAGCAACCTCAAGGAAGAAAAGCAAAACTGAAAGCATCATAATTCCAGACCTCAAGCTATATTGCTAAGATGTAGTCATCAAGACAGTGTGGTACTGACACAAAAACAGACACATAGAGCAGTGGAACAAAATAGACAATCCAGAAATGGACCCTCACAGCTCTATGGTCAACTAATCTTTGACAAAGCAGGAAAGAATATCCAGTGGAAAAAAGCCTCTTCGACAAATGGTGTTAGGAAAATTGGAAAGCCATGTGCAGAAGAATAAAACCAGACCACTTTCTTAACACTATATACAAATATAAATTCGAAATGGATGAAAGAACTAAATGTGATACCAGAAACCATCAGAATCCTAGAGGAGAACACAGACAGCAACCTCTTTCACATGGGCTGTAGAAACTTCTTACTAGACACATCTCCTGCAACAAGAGAAACAAAAGCAAAAATGAACTTTTGGAACTATATCAAGATAAAGTCTTCTGCACAGTGAAAGAAACAATGAACAAAACTAAAAGGCAGCCTACAGACTGGGAGAAGATAATGCATGGATATTAAACCAGCTACCCATTCTTCATCCAGCTATCCTTCCATTCATTTCATCAATTTAACAAATAACTGATTTACTGCCTTCAAGTTTCAGACACGATATTGGGTGCTGAGGATATGATGTAAACCAAACCCAAACCAAACCAAATGAGAGAGAGAGAGAGAGAGAGAGAAAGAGAGAGCAAAAGCAAGCTAGCATGCCTGAATGAGAGCAAGAGAGGGAGTGAGAGTGTGAGCAAGCACAAGGGTGAGCTAGTAAAGAAGAAAAGAGAAGAAAACAACACTCATAAGACTTAGTTTCTAGGGTTGGGGAGTACTGCTCTTAAATGATTCTACAAAGGTACAGAAATTTAATTCGTAATGAAAAACTATACAAAAGTAAAAGGTAAAACTAGAAATCATAACAGGACTCTGGTTTAGATTGTCAGGTGAAGGAGGATTTTCTGAAAAACAGACATTTAAGTATAGATCTGAAAGATGAATAGTAGTAAACAAGGGAAAGCAGAATAAGTTTGGTTGAAAGAAATTTATCCATTTTTATTAAAGCAAGCTTCTACTTTCGGTATATTATGGTCCTAGTCATGGATATACCATATAAAATGTTTAGTTAACTATGTTCTTGACAATTTGTAGTCTGGCCTTTTTATGTCAACTTCTTTATTTGAAGAGTAGGCTAGCTTAAAGTATAATGATTTTATTACTGAATTCTGTGTTATTCCTCACTGTGGAAATTTCGGTTGACAAGAATATTAAATAATGCAGAACTTTTGTCAACCTTACTTTGTCCTTTATCTCTTTGATTAAAAGTGACCAAGTCTCAAAATAGTTTAATAAAAAAAGGAATTCAGGGACACTTGGGAGGCTCAATCAGTTAAACATCTGCTTTCAGCCCAAGTCATGATCCCAGGACTCTGGGTTTGAGTTCCACATCAGGCTCCTTGCTCAGTGGGGATCCTCCTTCTTCCTTTGCCTGCAGCTCTCCCTGTTTGTGCGTGTTCTCTCTCTTTCTCTCTCTCTCTCAGTCTGACAAATAAATAAAATCTTTTAAAAAAATTTAAAAAGTAATTCATTGGTCCATGTAAATCACAAGTCTGTTTTTATCAGAATAATTTCTAAATTTATGTCATACATATATAATACCTAAGATAAAGCTATTTGGGATCAATGTAGATAACCTCATCACCAATTTTTATGCAGAACTCATATTTTGATACTTTAAAAAAATAATTTTGTAGGAAAAATTTTGACTTGCTGCCACTTTTGCCACTTTCTTGAGCATGTCCTTTACAGATAGAATAGGACACATTCTCTTTGGACAAACGACAGAAATCCATTTTCTTACATTTGGAGCCAACTGAATTGATGAAGTAATTAATGTCAGAAAGAATAAATTCACATCACCTCTTCTAAAACCAAAGGCATAAATTACCTTTTGGTACATGTCTTCCAACAATTTACTGCTTTGTATCCAGCAATGACACGTAAATCGGAATATGTACTATGATCATTCATTAGTAAATATTTATGGATACAAATATATTTTGTACCCACAAATTTGCTGAAGAATACACAGAGATACACACTTTTAAAAAAAATCAGGAAGTGTGACTAAAATGAGCTGCACATCTTTTCTAGACTAATATTATTGCCATCATTTTTCCTACAGACCTCAAAGCTTTCACTATTTATGCTTTCATTCAATGGTATGATTTCCTAATAGCTCTGTGGAGACCCCAAGAACTGTTATATCTCCTCAGTGCAGAGAAGAAAGACCTGTTAAATTAAGCATTGTGTGTATATCATTTTTATTCTCTCTGTCTTTACCTCTCTCTCTCTTTTTTCTTTTAAGATTTTTTAATTTATTTATTTGACAGAGATCACAAGTAGGCATAGAGGCAGGCAGAGAGAGAAAGAGAGGGAAGCAGGCTCCCCACTGAGCAGAGAGCCCAATGTGGGACTCGATCTTAGGACCTGAGATCATGACCTGAGCCGAAGGCAGCAGCTTAACCCACTGAGCCACCCAGGCGCGCGCTCTCTCTCTCTCTCTCTCTCTCTCTCTTAAAGCTCTGCTGTTTCTCCTCCCTGCTTTAACTATTAACTCCTGTCTGGCTTTGGTTTAAGAGCACAGAATCCATGCACTAGAGATTATCAGGCAGAATAACCTCAAACTCACTATTGCTCAATGTCTGAAAATCTTTGTGAAAATAAATACAAAGGATTTCCTGAAAATTAAGTAATCCATCTATTTTTCTAGCTCAGAGATTCTTAACCTTGGGTAAAGGAGTTTCAAGAGCTTTATAAAATTGTATACAAATTTTATATTTCTGAATTTTAATGGACAGTCTGTTATTTTCACCAAGTGTTCAGATGGTCTATAACTAAGAAATCATTAAGAATCATCTCACCCGATATTTTAAAATCTATAATTGGATTAAGTTAAAGGCTAGAACGCAGTGTGCTGTGTGCTTGGACTTCAGTATTCCAGAAATGCACACATATTTAATTGTGCCTAAGTTGAATATGTTAAAATTATGCATACATGCACACACGTTAAAAAAAATATCAGAAACAAAACATATCAATTTGCCTAAAGAAGATATTTACCTTTGGTCACCATATGAACACTAAATATGCTTTTTTGAGAAACTAGTCTATCTTCATATATTTGAAGCAATGGGTCAAGTAACTGGTTGTGTTTTGTCTGGTTTTACTGTTATAGACAGTGAACTACCAAATTAGAGTCTTGATGTTAGCTGTTGTTCTCCAGGACATGCATTTTGTGTAACTTTTGAATTTATTCTTTTGTTTCTACCTTTATTTACCTTTGCCACAAATTCTTCACTTCTTTTCTTATGCATTTTGTTGTAATGTGTATTTTTATAAGTTGCCCTAAATCGTTTCCAAAAGTACCAAGAGTGCAAATATAAATGAATAAATAACAATAGTGACTGAGATAACATATAAATCATTTTGTTTTATTTTTTAACATGGTCCATAGTTTTAAAATGCTTTCAGAAATGTATCTTTAACAACATACTTTTGTAGTTTTTTGTTGTAAATATTTATTATTTAAGTTTTAAAGCTACTAATGTATTCTTAATATAGTACTAAGAAAACCAACATTGAAAAATGACTCCAGAGTATTTTAACTTGAATGGTGAAGTGGAGAAGCTCTTTTTTTTTCCCTTTTAGGTTTAAAAACATATTTTTGGTATCACTGCTTTCAGTAAATGAACTATTTTGCAGTTGCTTATTCAGGTACTCTAACAAAATTGAATATACTACTTAGAAATTATCTACTATATCTTCTACTTATAAATGTAATTATGAGCTTCTACCTTGGGAAGTGTTTTAGTGCACACCAGTATATTTTGCATGTGTGTATGAACAACTAAGCTTTGTCTTTTAGTAAAATTGCAGTCATTTATATAATCCTTATTTTGATTTCTTTTAGTTTCAAACTTGTATTTGTTGTAAGTTAACAATAGATACTGCTCCTTTGTTGCTCTTAGGTATGAGGTTGCTTACTATCTTACTGTGTTGTGGTAGGATGTACTGATGAATGGGGGAAAAATGTTTGAAAAGGAATTGATTTTTCTTTTTATGTCCTAAGAAGGATTCCCCAGTCTACATTCCAATTTATAGAATAATTATTTGAATCTATGTTCAGTGGATAAGTTGAAGCCCAAGCATTGGGAACCCCTTACTTAATGAGCATACTATAGAGGTCAACTATAAACCATTTCTTCCCAGCTACATATTGTGCTGTAATGGAAGCTTTAAGGGTTAACTTGGAGAAAAGAATGAGAGTCCTGTTCCCATTACACAAAACTCTAGCAGTGGCAGGTTAGGTAAAATTTAAAAAGTATATATACTTTAGGTAGCCTGTATCCCCAAGAATATGCTGTGTCCTCAGACAAACGAAAAAGTCTTCCCTCATCACATATCTCATTCCAGGCAAGGCCTAGGCTTAGTTCTAAGCCAGGTGCATGATATGTATTCAGTTAATACTTACAGAGTAATTGATAACACTGTAAGGAAAAAGAAGGGCCCTGCATAATGGACCTGTGACTCAGATGTAGCTGTCAGGAAAGAAAAATGAAGTGCCCAGGTTACCAAAAACTAGGTTTGCTGAAATAAAAGGAAATGGTTGTCTGGTAGCTCCTAGGCAGAGGGCTAATATCCACTGCTCCCTTCCACATTATGGGTGATTTAGTGCTGTGCAAGAAGATGTGGTCATTTCTCTACTGTGCTTCTGCTAGAGATGACACAGCTAGGCTTCCTTCTTTAAGGAAGGAAAAGAAATTGTGAGCATCTCTTCCTTCACAAGTTTGCAGGGAATTGCTAAACTGTAAAGACTTCACTCTTAATTAATGAAGAGAAAGCCTATGATAGTTTTTTGTTTTGTTTTGTTTTGTTTTTTAAGGGCTGCTAAAATAGCCTGAGGGATAATCTCTCCAAATAGTTGCAAGTAGGCAGAGAAAAGAAACAAGTCACTTCAGACTGAAGGGTCTAGTGGACTTGAGAGTACATATCTGAAGGAGTAGCTATGAGAAGCTATATTCTTTCTACTTTTGGAGAAACTCAGTATTATTATGTAAATTAGTCTCTAAAATAAAATAAGGACTATAGAGGTATGAATTCAGGGCCATGAAATCCACTCAAAGAAGATAAAGGTTTCCAGGTTCTTCTGCTAACTGCCTGTGAGAGTGTTTGGACATTAATCCCTTTGATTAATTTCTTCATGTCACTGCATTACTGCTTTATCTGTCAGGATTTGGTCTGAGAAATAGAATCACTCTGAGTGATGTAGAGTAGAGAGTCATTATAGAGACTTCTACCTCATACAATTGTGGGAGCTGGTGTAGAAATCTATGCAAGGCTGCTGCCTATGCATCTTATGCTCAGTCTCAAGTCTCAAAAGATCAGCTAGGCCATCAGTCTAGAAGGAAATCTGGATGTGTAGCAGGGGAGAACAGAGAAAAATTGAAACCTGTCAGGACTAACTGCAACCCATGAAGCCAAATGGGGACCCACATCTGTTTTACTGCTACCAGACCTGTGATGTACATAACCTGTAGGAGAAGCTGCTGCCATTTGCCATAGAACTGAATAAAAAACTTGAAGTTCATGGTTAGTATAACATTGTTCAATCACAGTTTATTATCAGCTTACTCCCACCTTTCCACTCCCACTCTCCCTTCTATACACTCTTCAACTCTCCACAGAAAATTTAAAAATTTCCATAAGATTTGAAAAAAGGCTACCCAATATCATCTGAAATTGAACCGCAGTTATCTTCAAGAAGCAGAACCCTTTTTGAGGGTACTTTGAGACGAAAAGTGGTTTTCCAAGAAGGTGATTTTCAATATAGACATACCCAGAAATAGTGTGGGTTCCATTCCAAAGTGCAATAAAGCGAATATCTCAACAAAGTGAGTTAAATGAATGTTTCTGTTTCCCAGTGAATATAAAAGTTATGTTGAGATGCCTGGGTGGTTTAGCTGGTTAAGCATACGCCTTTAGCTCAGGTTATGATCTTCAGGTCCTGGGATCCAGCCCCATGATGAGCTTTGTGCTCAGGGGGCAGTCTGCTTCTCCTTCTTCTTCTGCCTCTCTTTTCTGCTCCTGCTCTCTCTCTCTCAAACAAATAAAATCTTTTAAAAATAATAATAAAAAAAATAAAAGTTACGTTTACTATACTATAGTCTATTAAGTCTGCATCTGTATTATGTCTTTAAAAAACAGTGTAGGGGCACCTGGGTGGCTCAGTGGGTTGAGCCTCTACCTTCAGCTCAGGTCATGGTCTCCGGGTCCTGGGATCGAGCCCCAAGTCAGGCTCTCTGCTCGGTGGGGAGCCTGCTTCCCACCCCCTCTCTTGGCCTGCCTCTCTGCTTGTGATCTCTCTCTCTGTCAAATAAAATAAAATAAAATAAACAGTGTACATGCCTTTATTAAAAAATACTTTTTCCAGGGCCCTGGGTGGCTCAGGGGACCTGGGTGGTTCAGTCAAGTGTCCAACTTCTGATTTCAAATCAGGTCATGATCTCAGAGTCCTTAGACTGAGTCCCACACTGGGCTCTGCATGTGGAGCCTGCTTGAGAGTCTCTCCCTCTTTCTCCCTCTGCCCCTCCCTCTGTGTGCATGCTCTCTAAATAAACAAATAAACAAATAAATAATACTTTTTGCTAAAAAGGCTAACCATTATCTGAGCTTTCAGGGATTTGTCATCTTTTTGCTGATAGAGGGTCTTGCCACGTTGTTGAGGGCTGCTGACTGATCAGGGTGGTGGTTGCTGAATATGGGGTGGCTGTGGCAATTTCTTAAAATAGGACAGCAGGGAAGTTTGTCATACCAATTGACTCTTCCTTTCATGAACAATTTCTCTGTAACATATGATGCTATATGATGGCATTTTACCTACAATAGAACTTCTTTCAAAATTGGAATCTAACCTCTCAAACTCTGCCGCTGCTTTATCAACTAACTCTGTGTAATATTTTAAACCCTTTGTTGTCATTTCAACGGTTTTCACAGCATCTTCACCAGGAGCGGATTCCATCTCAAGAAACCACCATCTTTGCTCATCCATAGTGGCAAATCCTCATCTCTTAGAAGTTTAATCATGAGATTGCAACAATTTGGTTACATCTTCAGGCTCCATTTGTAACTGCAGTTCTCTTGCTTTTTCCATCACATCTGTAGTTACTTTCTCCACTGACATGTTGAATCTTCAATTTTCAAAATTTTAAAATTCCATATCTATGATGAGTACAATAAAACACATATAACTGTACAGTGAAATGGAGTCTTTCTCTTAGTTTTAGAATCTTTGTGTAGCCTTGGTAACATTCAAAGTAGATTCATAGTTCTTATAAAGATGATGACTCTTTCCATTCCTGCTTCTTCAGACTTAATGTTGTGTTTTGTAGCAATTTCCAAAAAGGCCACAAGATTAATTTCTGATCACATGAATACCGTCCATTCGCAGGCATCCAGATGACTTGTGCTGTAGTACTATGCTATTCAAGAACTGAGTGCCAGCTAACACAATGACTGGCTAAATAGTGTAGCTTTGATGTGCACAGTTGTAATGCTATTTTTATTCTTTCACTAGGGAAGAATATTGGAGGCTGGCTCTTTAAAAATAACCAGTTTGGAACAAAGCAGGCATAAAGTTCATTACAATTGTGTTTTTCATTTTAGTTTGGTTTGGGGTAAGTTAAAATCTGATATTTTAAATACTCTTTCATATAACAACAGAACAAAACCTAGGTATTTCAGTCTTAGCATTTATGTTTGTGTATAAATCCTGAAATTCTAAAGTTAATATGAAGGACCAAGCACTATGTACATTTTAAAATTATGATAATTCTTAAAATTCTTGTATCTACACAATGCTTTACTATATAGTACTTTAAAATTATCACAGGGCACCTGGGTGGCTCAGTCAGTTGAAGATCTGACTCTCGGTTTCTGCTCAACAGGGGTGGGGTCTGCTTAAGATTCTCTCCCTCTCCACCTCCCCTCACTGGTATGCATGCTTGCTCATGCTCTCTCTCTTTCTCAAATAATAAATAAATCTTTTAAAATAAAATTATCACATTTATATGATGTCTTAGTATAGTGTTTAAAATAATAGGAAGCTTGGTAGGAAATGGAAGAAAAAAATGAACATACAAAAATTATTCCTTAAAGTATTTGAGACACAGTTTACTTAATGCAGGTGAACTGGAATCAAGCAATATATATATATGCATGTTCACATCTTTAGTTTCCATTCACATTAACAACATTTAGAAAGAGATTCTTCAGTCACATAAAAGGAATAATTCTCACTATGATTCTCCCTAAGAACCAATCAGTGTTGTCTTTTTTAGTTATTTATTTCCTGGTTGATGTCTTCTGATAAAATGAAAGATGGGGAAACCAGAAAAGGAGAAAGTAAGGGAAACATGATCTGTGTGTATTGTTGCAATGATTTTTAATTTGTCCAAATATTTTTCCATCAAGTTTGCAAAAACCTTGTTTCCCAAACACAAAGGCAAGAACAAAGTATATCAAATTGCTACAGTAAATTTTAGATAGAAAAAGTTGATAATATTGATTTTAAAGCTTGTATTGAAAATTTGCCTTTTAAAAGACATCACATGTATTTCCAAATCTTGAAATCTATATATATATACTGTATTATTCTTGTGTCATAATATCACATATTATGTCTGTCTTTCACATAATATCAGGTATTGTTGAATTAGTCTCTATATAATTTCATTCTTAGACATTGAACATCTTTAATTTTTAAAAATTAGTACATTTGTGTAAAGTGGCAAAAAATGATGGTTGGATTAAGAAAGATTTAGAGATTTGCTATTTTTAGAAATTTGTCTCACTAAAAGCTATTGAGTAACTTGGTACTCCAGATATCAGGTTTGTCAATGATGTTTGACATTGGAAGTTTACTAGAGCCAGTAGGGAATTGTAAACTTGACCCTCCCTGGAGAGTGCCAGTCTGTCAGACAATCAGTCAACCAGTTATTCTATAAATCAGCCAATCAGGCATTGAGTCAGTCAAGCAATTAATTTACACTTACTTGTTACTAGGTGGAACATTTTGGAACACAAAAGAGAGTGCAAACTTTCTCAGCACCGCAACCACATGATTTTATTCTCCATCTAAGATGATATATGGAGGGCTACAAAGAATCACTTAATAAGTGAGAAGTTTTGATAGGATAAAATGCTGATCCACAATTTGTTAAGTTCAGATAAGTACATTCAAATACTGCTTTTATCATTGTATCCATGCTTTTGGGGACTGTATAATCTTTGGCAAGGCAGTAGGCTATGATGTACACAACAGTAGGTCCAAACCTTGGCTCAGGTACCAAGTCAATTTAAGAATTTTATCAAAACTAGTGTTTGGTCCATGGCCTGTTTAATTAGAGTGTTGACCTAAATAACTTTTAAGCTTTATGAATCTAGAAGTCTATGATATTTTTCTTAATGTCAATGTGTAGAATAGTTATTGTAAACAATTTACACAGCTTTCTGGTACCCCGAGCTCTGTTCAGTGTACCACCTCAAGTTGAAGATTGTGTGACATTTCATTTTGTTACAATCAAATTTGCAAACTATTTTAGTGATGCACATCAAATAGATCATTAATTTAAGTAGATCATGATATAGAATTGGGGATACCTTGTTGCCAGTAAAAAGTAAGAAGCATAGGATAGTATTAATACAATGCTAGAGAAATAAAATTTCCTTAAGACGGTATTCAGCCAGTTATGTTAAGTTAGTAAACAGGGACTGAAACTATATCACAATGCTAAGTGTGAAAATGTGTGTGGTAAAATAATAAATAACTGTGAATGGTTTTCTAGATACTCTGAAAACTTAATATACCTTCGTTGTTATTGTGGTTATCACTATAATTGCCTTTTAAGAAGTGTTATATTGGGTCTTTTAAATCTTGCTAATGTATTGCCAAATAATTTTGGCATTCATAAGGATGTGGCAAACACAGGAAATTTAAGATTTAGTATAAAGGGGTAGATAATCAAGCTGATCCATAATAAATTTAACTCAGACTAGGTGGAACCCTCTGAATCAAGTCTTGAAATTAAAACAAAAAACAAAAAACACATCTAGAGAAAGACCAGTTTAAGTCCACTATGACTTAATGCAGCATGTTTTTCTGTATTTACTGTAAATAAGGAAAGTTATAAGAAACAAAACTTGCACCCAGTGGTCTGTTATAGAATTTTACTTTGAGTACTGTGCATTTAAGTTGATATGTTGAATTCCACTTGTACTCATATTCAGATGTTAAGGTTGTCCTCTTGAAAATTGAATATTTCCCCAAGCTAGGACATTCTTACACTAAAAATTAATAATCAGACTAAAAAGCACTTTGGGGCTTACTAATAATTATGAAGAAATACCTTGGCTCAGAAATGGAAAATGAAAAGCATGGATCAAATTGTACAGCACCTCTTTGATGGCTTGACATGAGGCCAGAAGCAAGAGTTTACACTAAACATTGTTTTTAAAATGCAACCTTTAGTGTTATTTGATTTTTTTTCCTCAAGCAGACTAAGATGTGAAATTTAATAATCCCTTCTGACAATTTTATAAAAATGGGCTGCCATGCTTAATTGATGATAGGCCTCTTCATCTGCCACCTCCACGCATTTGCTGTAAGTTACTGATATGGAGTTCACAGCCTCTATCCATCAGATCTTTGACTGCGTCTGTGTTATTAACCTTTGGGTTGATCTGAGAGTGGCATTGCCCCAACTAACTGACTGTCATGTCAGCTTGGCAGCTGGGCTTTGCATGTTCTCTTTCACTTTCACTTTGTCTCTCAAGATCATCTGCACAGATAGGGACAAAGCAATGTAGCCAATTACCTTGTAATTTCTAGATCATCCAGCTTTTCTCTGAGATAGTGCCAAAAGGCACTATTCGATTTCCAGGAGGAAATAAAATTCTAAAAGATATGAGCAGTTGATGCCTAGATATATAATGGTCAAAGAGTCTTTGAGTCATAGAGACCCCAGGTTCTAATTTTAGCTCCAAATCTATGTGACTTTTTGCAAGATTCTTAACCTCTCTGGAATGCAATGGTTTAAAAAAAAAAAAAAAAAAAAGGAAAGGAAATTATTTGGGGGCAGAAACACTAAATTTTCCTCCAGAATTCGTTCTCTCTCTATATCTTTTATAGGTTAGCTCTGCCTGTCAGGGACAGATGTATCTTTTGGAAGTGTTAAGAAAAAAAGATAGGAAATAAATATGAATAATTTGCTAGCTCTCCCTTCTCCAGGGCCTTGGAAGGAGGCTGTGTAAGTGAGGGACTCTAAAGATTATACCACATTAACATCACAGTGATTCCCAGTGAGGCTACCTCAACCTACTCCAATGACACACAAGTATTTTAGTAGGGCTCCTGCTCTCCCAGCTAGAGACTACATTTCTTAGCTTACCTTGTTACTGTGACTGTCTGACCCTATTCTAGCAAAAAGGAGAATGTAATAATATATGCAACTTCCAGATAATAGCCTTTAAAAACCTGGCTTTTCTTCCATTTTCTTTTTCCCTTTTACACTGACTGGAAAATGGCAATAGCTGGATATGGGAGTCAGTCCCATCTTGGATTTAGCTCTACCTGGAGAATGGCAGAGCCATTTTGGGAAAATCTACCCTATGTATTAAGTTTTCCTGAGGAAGAAATACACCTGTATTTTTTTTAAGTCAATGTATATTTGGGTCTCTTAAAGTAGCTTAACCTATATCTTAGCAAATACAAACACCTATATTTTAGTATTTTTATGAGGCTCAAAAGATACAGTGCATGTAAAATGCTTGCATGTGGTACTCTGCAAATACTAGCTCTCTTACAGACAGAATCTTCAATTATCTAGTTTTTTTGGGGCAAAGAAGTAATCCTAAAATCAATAGAGAGATTAATGCTTGGGTAATTTTAAACTAAAGTCATTCTAAAATTTAAATCAATTGCCAGTTAATTTGGTTTAGAATAAAGTTATTTTAACCTTTAATAAACAGTTACTGGGTTGTCATCATTGTGCCAGGAAATGTGCAAGCATCAGGAATACAAAATTAAATATAGTTTTGAATGATAAACATACTAATTGAGTATTGCCTATGTGCAAAAGTGAAACATATTGCCTAGTTATTCAAATAAGAAAACATGAGAAAAATGTGTGTTATTTCCCTGTCTACATAACTGTATGATGTATTTCATTTACGCCTTCATGTTTTACTAGTTGTGGTTTTTCAATATATAATTGAATTTCTACAATAGGAAAGGGGAAACAGGCAATAATAATGTTCTTATTTCTAAACTATTAAAAAACAATACGTCTATTTTATTCAGTTTGATCATGATTGTTTACCCAAAATAAAAAATTGACAGAAATTTACTTGTGTATAGATAATTTTACGTACTCAGTTATCTGAAAGTAATACCTACATGGATTACTGACTATGGGACTTGCTTTCTTGACTCTTTTAATTAATTAACTAATTAATTAATTTATTTATTTTAGAGAGCTGATGTGTGTGTGTGAGTGTGCGTGAGAGAGATATAGGAGGAGGGGCAGTGGGAGTGAGATAATCCTCAAGCAGACTTCCCACTGAACAAGGAACCCTACTTGGGGATGGATCCCAGGACCTTGAGATCATGACCTGAGTAAAAATCAAGAGTCAGATCCTTAACCAATTAAGCCACCAGATAGTCCCTATAGGTTTTTTGTTGTTGTTGTTGTTGTTGTTTTTAATTAATCCAGCCTTTCCATAGTCTCCTGTCTGCCTTCTATATAGTTGATTAAGGGACAGGTGGGGCTAAGTAGGGAAAGATAGGTAAGGGGCCATGGGATCAGGCTCACAAAATTCAAAATGTGGGAGCTGAAAGGAAATCAGAGTTAAGGGAACAGACCAGACCATCCTGTTCTGGGTGTCAGAAGTGGGGTCTTGTTATGACAGGTACTTATGACCAACCAAGAATTACTGGACCCTGGACCCTGGAAGGGAACCACTGAAGGTATTATCACTAGTCCTTACTCATTGGTGCTATCAATAGAGATGTTAAAAAGACCATCCCTAAAAGCCCTCAGTGACAACCCTGTCAGAACCCCTTATACACTCTGGATAGCTTTTTTTCTGTATCCTTGCTTAACAAACTTCTATTGCTTTACTCACTCTCCCTTGTCTGCAATATTCTTCCACTCTGTGAGACAAGAGCCTCACTCTCCTGCGCATCTGTTCCTACCATAGAGACCCCAACTATTCAAATATTGGGAGATAACATTTTGTGATAAAAATAAAGGTAGTTAATTTTATGTAAACGTTTTGATTCTTGATATGTAAGGTGTAAGGGTAAAAACAAATTTAGGAGGCTTAATCCTTTCTGTGAAAAATAAGGGAAGAGATAGCCTAACTTCCCTTTTTTCAGTCATTTACTTTAGAAAACTTGTGGTTATAAATTCTTTTTGAAATGTTTGTAAATCTTTTTAAAGGCTAAATAAGCCTATTGTCATTTTTATTGTAAGGACCTATTTAGCCAGAGGCTTCCATCAAGGTTAAAACAATAACCTTGTTGTTTAACCCTTAAGCTGTCCCTGCTCCCCTTCCCCCAGGGGACTTACTTAAAAACAAGTCCTAGAAACCAGCCCCAGGTAACAAAGCCCAGATACAAGGTGGGTCAGGCCAGGTGGAGACAGCCAATCAGTGGGGAGTTGCATACTGTCTCCTAGTTACCAAGGAGTATGGGCCCCGCCCTTTGGGAGCCTTTTTGGTGCCAATTCTAACCAAAGTGATAAGCTAGGTCAAATGTCTACTATAGGGTAAATTGTAATTCAATTGGTCACTTATGTATGACCTAACATGACTGTGGAGTTTTCTCTGTGTGTTACAATCTCATTGGCCACCTGTGTGTGGCCAGGCCCAACCACATGGCCTTTGCCCTTAAAAGCTAGTCTGTGAAACAGAGAAAGGTTGCCCTTTCTTGTAAGAGGTGCGGCCCTGAACGTTCAGTCTGATTCTTGGTGCTTGGCGCGAAATAAAGCTTTGCTTGACCTTCGCTTTGTATCAGTCTCGCTCCTTTAATCACGGACCCATTATTGGGGGACCTATCATATGGGGGCTCTGCCGGGATTAAACGACGAGAACTGAGCCAGCATCAGAATTTCTGGGAAAAGCCTCCGGAGGTAAGATCTCACAGATTTTACTCTGTGAGATTGGTCTGTCTGTCTGGGTGCAGAGCTCCAGGTATAGCCCACTGGGGAGAAGCTGGATTCAGCCATGCTCCCCAGGGCTGGAGAGGATGCAGGGATGCCCCTTCCCTCCACTGGTAGATCGCCATGGTGTTCGAGTCCCCCTAGGCAGTCAGGGGGTTCGAGTCCCCCTGGATGGCCAGAAGATCAAAAAGTCCCCAGTGGTGGCAGGTTCTGGGCAAGAACTGCTAGGCCTGTGGTTGTCTTTGTCTTGTCTTTGTTGTCTGCTGTGCTGTTTGTTGTGTTTGAAAGAATGGGGCAAGCAGAGAGTAAGGGGACTCTGACTTTTAAGGGCTATAACTGGAACTAACTGGGGTTAGTCTAACTCGAGACAGAGACTTTAAGGAATATTCCCAAGCAGCTGCCGAAACAAATTTTGTTTCAGGGACATTCCTTGCCCTCTCTGGCCCGACGGGGACTGCCTACCCCCTCCCCCTTGCTGGTGGGAAAGCATGGCGTCTGCTCCTCTCTTGGAGCTGATGAGCCCTAGAACTGGGCACCCTTTCTCTGCCATCTGGTGGCACTTTGTTCTGTTCTTCACTCTCAGGAAACAAGAAGAGTAGCCCCTGGACCTAACACCCCCCACTCCGGATCTTCCCACCCGGGTCTCAGGTAAACATTTGAAGTGGAATGGGCCCAGGTGGAACGTGAATCAGTATTTGAACTAAGTTAAGTTTGTTGGGTTAATTAGGATGAACATGTCTTTTGAGTTAACAGTAGTAAATGTGAAACTTAAGAGTTTTTACTTAAGATCAACTAAACTCGTGTTATTTGTTAAAATCCGTGTTAAAATCTGTTGAAATCTATTAGCAAAGAGATGACTAAACTGATGGTTAATTGTCTTTCTCAAAGTTTTAATGGGTAATTGTTAAAGTAGCTTTCAAACTCTTTGGTAACCTGAAACTTTAAACCAAATGGGATAAAATGCTAGAGCGCTGGTTACTGGAACTAGATTTGTGCTTTTGAAATCTGTTGGTAAACATGTTTTGTGCTTAACTGGTTCATAAATTTGCTTTCAAAGAATTCTGTTGTAACAGTTCACAATTGGTTT
Organism: Mellivora capensis; assembly: GCA_004024625.1. Classification (NCBI taxonomy): domain Eukaryota; kingdom Metazoa; phylum Chordata; class Mammalia; order Carnivora; family Mustelidae; genus Mellivora; species Mellivora capensis. The sequence continues at coordinate 9,998 of PISX010019426.1, read as the reverse complement.
ATATTTAGTCTTTAGTAGAGGTTAGGGTATTTCTAGGAGTACAAAATTCTGCTAAGTGTAACTAAGACTGATGGAAAAAAGGAAAGACACTGGTATAAAAAAGCTAGTTTTCTCTCTGTTTAAAAGGGCAAAGTTTTCTTAGATCAAAATGTAAATGGTTTTCTCTTTGCCTGCCCAGAGTTGTAAATGACACCTCTTTGACTCATAAGGTTTTTCCTTGATATGCTAAGTTACTCAGATAGTACTGCTAAACCAATAATAAACCTTGGGTTACATTTGGGTAAATGCTGTAACTACTCTAGAGGTTCTATACATTTCCTAGAGTTTAATGTTTTGAAAAGGGTCATCGCTTGATATTTAACCATATCTATTCTGAGTTTTTGTCATTTGTAATTGTTTTAATTCTCTTGTAAGATGAATTCCACATTAAAGGAAATTCATATGGGAAGACTTTCAGGACAAATACAGGTCTTTGATATGTTAAAATCCTGGGAACTGAAATGGGCAACTATTTCCAGAAGTAAGAGCTGCTGCATTCAGACTAAACCAGAATTAGTAACACGGGACTAGATGAACTGAAAGGTTGTAATGCTGTGTCTCTTAATGTTTTAAGCATTACTGGTTCTGTAATGTTTGCTCCTCTAGACTAGGGAAACTTTTTCTTAAGTTATCTGTAACTTACAGATATGTAAAAGTACTCATTTGTAAACGAATCAAGGCATTCAACTTTTCTCTCTATCTGAACCCTCTGAAACCAAAAGGTCTCAGCAAGTATGCTTTCTTCCTTGGCAATCAGTCATTTGCATAAGTTCAATAAGAATCTGTTCTCCTTGTAACAGGACACCATTGGAAACTCTGGTTATTTTACCAAGGCTTTGACTGGAATGTCATATTTGAAAAGACTCAGGTATGGCCAGACAGCTTAAAGGAACTAAGGTTGACTTTATGAAACCTGGAGCCATAAAGCCCCTTGGAACTGTTGGCCGGATACCTTGCTTACAGAGTTCCCAGCAGCCTCACCAGGTGAGTAAAGAATGTCACTTCCTGGTAGGAGCAGGAGCCTCAGGATACTTTGGGCACATCAGGAAGAGTAATTCGCCCAAATCTGACAGGTATTACAGGCATGTCTGATGGCAAATACGTGGCTTGGCTTCTTGCCCGGAGAGGCTACTAGAAGTTCAACCTAGAGATTCCTTATAAAAAGTTCCAGCAAAGCGGATTCTAAAAGATCTATATGATCACTCACTGTTCTTGCTGAGCTTATGTAAATAATTAGACCAAGTTTGTTAAAACTGGACTTGTTTTTCAAATGAATTAGTCCTAATTTGACTATCTCTGGAAATGAGGGTTATTTTAGAGAGAAAAAATCACGTTTTAATAACACGCCTTTATGGGTGTTAAATTCTAGATTTGATTGCTTTTAAATATTTGTTTACCTAAGCTAGATAACTTGAGGTAAACTTCAGAGAATTTGCACGATAACTTGTGTAGACGATCTTGCCTTTGCCAGTCAGTCAGCCCCAGATATAAGGAGAAAACTTCAGAAAATTGAAGGATTTGAAAAAAAAAATCTGACTGAGTTAGTGGGAATAGTGGAAATAGCTGCTGAGGATTATGGGTCATGCTTGCGGGGGACAAGAGCTCTCCTACAGACTCTGCAGGGAAAAGGGTATCGGTGTCAGCAACGAAAGCACAGCTTTGTCAGAGCCAAGCCACTCATTCAGGCTTTGATCTCCACGAGGGAGTTCCTTGGGATGGTGGGCTACTGCAGGTTGTGGATACCGCCATACCGCGGTTCGCAGAGATGGCGGGACCTCTCTACGAACTGGCTAAGGGAGGACTCACTATGGTAGAGTGGACAGCTGAGGCAGAAGGAGCATTTTGGGAATTACAAACAGTCATACTGAGCGCCCTAGCATTGGCCATCCCAGATATACCAAGCCCTTCCACTTGTATGTGGATGAAAAGGCAGGGGTGGCTGAAGGAGTTTTGACTCTGGGGCCTTGGCAAAGGCCAGTAGCCTATCTTAGCAAGAAACTAGATCCTATAGCAGCTGTGTTCCCCCTTGCCTCCGCATAATTGCTGCCACGGCCCTCCTGGTCAAGGATGCAAGTATATTTACAGAAATGGACTAAATTAGACTATAAAGGGGATTGGGCTAAGACTAGAACAGGAAAGTTAATTCTTCCTCGAAGACTAGAAGAAATTAGTAAGCCAAAAACATCAGGGCACTCATTTGGGGACACGCAAGCTTAAAGAGCTTATGGGCAAACAGTTCCAGATTTCTAAATTAGGGCGTATGACTCAGGATGTGGTTGATAGATGTGCTCAATGCCAGGCAGTCAATGTGGGAAGAACTAGAATGGGACGAAGGAAAAGAGAAAGAGGGAAGGAACCAGGAATTTATTGGAAAATAGATTTTACAGAAATGAAACCAGAAATATGGACACAAGTATATGTTAGTTTTTGTAGATAGTTTTTCAGGCTGAGGAGAGGCTTTTTCTTCCAAACGTGAAACGGCAGAAATGGTAGCCAAAAAGCTACTAGAAGAAATAATTCCTAGGTTTGGGCTGCCTCTCGCGATCGGGTTAGACAATGGCCCTGCATTTGTGAGTTTAGTCTCACAGGCATTGGCCAAAGCCGTAGGCACTAATTGGAAACTACTTTGTGTCTACCGGCCTTGGAGCTCCGGGCAAGTAGAAAGAATGAATCAGACTCTTTTTTTTTTTTTTTTAAAGATTTTATTTATTTATTTCACAGAGATCACAAGCAGGCAGAGAGGCAGGCAGAGAGAGAGAAGGGGAAGCAGGCTCCCTGCCGAGCAGAGAGCCCAATGCGGGGCTCCATCCCAGGACCCTGAGATCATGACTGGGCTCGATCCCAGGACCCTGAGATCATGACCTGAGCCAAACGCAGAGGCTTTAACCCACTGAGCCACCCAGGCGCCCCATGAATGAGACTCTTAAAGAGACCTTGACAAAGTTAATTCTGGAGACTGGCTGTGAGTGGGTGGATCTCCTTTCCTTTGCCCTCCTCAGGGCACGATGTACACACTACTTTAAAAAGGTGACCCCATTTGAAATAATGTTTGGGAGACCCCACCCTCTCTGCCATCAATTACAAGAGGTTGCTATAGCAGAAATGACTGATCAGTCTGTACTCCAGTCACTGTAGACATTACAGTCTGTCTTAAAAAGAGCCCATGCAGGGATCTGGACTGCCCACACTGGGATGGAGAAGGAGGTGAAGCCACATCCTTACCAACCTGGGGACTTGGTTTGGATACACTGCCACCAAGTGGGAAACCAGGAGCCTCGCTGGAACGGACAGTTTACTGTCATCCTGACCACCCCCATGGCAATAAAAGTAGAAGGCATCAGGGCCTGGATTCACGCGGGTCATGTCAAACGAGCTGAGGATGAGAATGCCCCCCAGAGGTGGATGCCACTGCCGATGGACCCCACTGATCGTGAACTAGAACTAGGACTCAAAAAACAGTAAATTCATTAAGTTCATTGTTGCCCCTGTTGTTAAAATATAGGCGGGAGGTATAGGCAATTGCAAAATAAAAAGGGGGGCTTGACATACTGTTTCTAAAAAGAGGGGGGGCTCTGCATAACCCTAGGAGAGAAATACTGTTTCTGGGTAAATCACACTGGAGTCATTAAAACAGTCTCACAGACGTTAAAAGGGGGGTATAGAACTGGCTGAAAAGTCAAAGACTTGACTAACCTCCAAAGAAAAGGGGGGAATGTAAGGACCTATTTGGCCAGAGGTTTCCATCAAGGTTAAAACAATAACCTTGTTGTTTAACCCTTAAGCTGTCCCTGGTCCCCTTCCCTCAGGGGACTGACTTAAAAACAAGTCCCAGATCAAGCCCCACATCGGGCTCTCTGCTCCGCGGGGAGCCTGCTTCCCCCTCTCTCTCTGCCTGACTCTCTGCCTACTTGTGATCTCTGTCTGTCAGATAAATGAATAAAATCTTAAAAAAAAAAAAAAAAAGTCCCGGAAACCAGCCCCAGGTAACAAACCCAAATACAAGGGTGGGTCAGGCCAGGTGGAGACATCAGATCAGTGGGGGGATGCATATTGTCTCCCTAGTTACCAAGGAGTATGGGCCCCGCCCTTTGGGAGCCTTTTGGGCGCCAATTCTAACCAAGGTGTGATAGGCGAGGTCAAATGTCTACTATAGGGTAAATTGTAATTCAATTGGTCATTTATGTATGACCTAACATGACTGTGCAGCTTTCTCTGTGTGTTACAATTTCATTGGCCACCTGTGCACGGCCAGGCCCAACCTCATGGCCTTTGCCCTTAAAAGCTAGTCTGTGAAGCAGAGTGAGGTCACCCTCTCTGTAAGAGGCGCGGTCCCGAACATTCAGTCTGATGCTTGATGCTTGGTGTGAAATAAAGCTTTGCTTGACCTTCGCTTTGTATCAGTCTCGCTCCTTTAATCACGGACCCATTATTGGGGGACCTATCATTTATAATCCAGAATATCTTTCTCTAGGACCTGGGAATCACCTCTTTGAAATGTAATTAATTCAAGAAGACAGCACGCCTATATCCCAGTTTCTGTGGGCAGGTAGGAGGAGCCCCATGTTGGCCAACTTGTAAAACTACCACTGGTCATAAAGGTAAGAATTTAATTTGCCTTTGGGTAAATTCAATTAACTAACACAATAACATCTCAATTATCAGGTGAATTTAGAATGATCTGCATGTGACAAATGGTGCTGTCAAGTCCTCTTACTTGAAACAATAGTTACTGTTTACCTTGACAACAAAAATGAAATGCATTGTATCCCCTTGGTTGTGTAGAAGAGTGAGATTTCCTTTTGCCTTTGCAATGTCTTAGTGGATTGCCTATTATGCTCATCATATTCTGGTTTAATGCTTATTCAATAAGTATTTTCTCTCCTACCTGTGTGGAAACATTTTTCTGGGTTGGCAGAAGATCCTGTTTTTATATTTCCCCAACAAAGCTGAACACAGATATTATCCATTCATATAACCACTCATATATCTTTTAAAGATTTTATTTATTTACTGAGAGAATGAGAGACAGAGAGAGAGAGAACGAGATTGAGGGAAGGAGTGAGAGGAGGGGCAAAAGGAGAAGCAGAGTCCCTGGGGAGCCTGGAGCCCAATACAAGACACCATCCCAGGACCCTGGAATCATGACCTGAGCCTAAGGTAGATGCTTAACCAACTCAGCAATTCAGGCTCCCCACCATTCATATTTTTAAAAATATTATTTGAACATTGCTCAAAATCTTTTAAAAAACATAGTAAAAATCTTTGTACATGTACATATGTACTAGGTCCAGTCATTTGATACTGTTGTAATTACATCAGCAATTTCATGTGTTGCGACCTAAATTATGTGAATATAGAGAAATGTGTGGAAGAATCTACATCAAACAACTAAAATTAATTAGTTAGCGAGAGATTACTACGTTTCCATTTATATATCTATTCTCATATTTTTTTAACTTGTAAGTTCATGTTACTTTTTTTCTTATCTTACAAAGAATAAATTGATAGGAAAAGATGCTGATTGTATTTGCAGCATAACATCATTAATAAAGGCAGGGACACTTTCCCTTTTTCATATATATATACAACTATATGTATATGTATATGTATATGTATATGTATATGTATATAATGATGTATATAAGTTTCAGATTATATCCTTAAAAAACCCTGCTTGTCTTCCATTTTCTTTTTACTTTTTTCACTGGCTGGGAATGGCAATAGATGGATATGGGAAATGTCCCCATCTATCTACCTGTCTATCTATCATCTATTTATAATGCAGTATTATAAATTATATGTATATATGTAACTCCTAACATAAGGCTGTGTAAATATTTGTTAAATGAAAAAAATGCATGAATGAATCAATGAACATAGCCAGAGAAGGTTTTGTGGAATAGTGAAGATTTGAAGAAGCTGAAATGGAATGAGTTGACAGATGTTTGGGGGTAAAAAAACAAACAGTATAAATCTATTTTGAAAAGTTTGGCTAATAATAAGGCAGGTAAAGTAGACTTTAATGTTGGTGAGAGGAAATCTTTTTGTAGAATAGACTTTGATATTTGTTAAAAGAGATCTTTCTTGTAGTTTTACGTTCCTGGAGCAAACACATCTGCACGCTTATTAACGTTATTTTTGGTAGCAAGGAACTGAAGAGACAGGATAACTAAAAGCTGTAGATCACAGAGAAAGCAGGTCCTGTGTGAATTGGTTCACACAGAGTTCCTCTATTGTTATGAAAAAGAAGAAAAGGTTGCAGATATAGGTTTGCTTGTAGATCTGTTGGAAGACTCGGAGGATCTAGCTCCAGATGACTTTTCTGTCTCTGTGAGGGATGGAGATGAGATATGGTGCCTCTGTCTTTGATGCTACAGTGGCTCTTGCTGAGCTTAATATCTATACAAACAGAGATGGTATCTTACATGTTTTCAAAGTTACAAATTCTAGTTGTCATTTGCATGCCCAGCTAATAATTCCAAAGCGTGTCATTTTCCCTGGCTGCCTGGGACATGTGGTTTTTAGCCTTACTTACACATTTCCAAATAAACTCTATATGGACAACCCTGAACCTGATTCCACATAACCAGCCTATTCTCTCTCCTTTCCTCTTGGTGAGTTCCTATTTGGAATCCTTGGTTTCTTCCCTCAGTCAGGCCCCCCAAAATGCTTTAAAAAGGAGATGGATTGGACTATTGGGGGACAAGATGGCAGGGAACTAGGAGGAGGTGCTGGTTCAACCTGTCCCCTAAAGTGAGCTGATTACCTACCAAGGAACTCCGATCACCCATGAAATCAGCCTGAGATCAGAATTCTACATGTCTGGATCTCTACGGGGGCAGAAGACGCCAGTGGGCAGGTAAAGCAGAGTGGGAACGACAGACTGGTATCGGAAGATAAACAAAAGGGGGAGGGAGCCACCAGAGGAGACCCATTGGAAAGTAATACCACAATACAAGAGTGCCCTATGACTGGGGACCAGCATTAACTTGAAGTCTGATAGAAAGCACTCAAAAAGAGCAAAGGATTGCAGGGGGAAATTGCGGGAATTGGAACGGTTAGGGAAAGGGGCTTAAGTCCCCCATGGAGGACAGACACCCCGGCGCTGAGCCAGAGAGAGTGCAGCAGAGAAACCAGATCTTGGTCCCTGAGCCTCGAGGAGACCTTCTAAGGGCGCCTGGCGTGTGCCAGGGGCTGGGACCCTCGCAGGGCAGGAATAGCCTTTTTGCAGTCTCCACACATGCGCTGCACCCTGCTAGCAGAGCCTGAGACTCGCTCCACCTGCTCCCCTGAGAGAAACGCGCGGCGCCAGCCAGGTGCTCTCACACCCGGAAAGTCTGAGCGCTCCCAGCCCGGGCCAGCGGGAAAATCTAAGTGTGCGTTCGCAGCTTGGAACCTTTCTGGCAGTCTGGAGCTGCCCAGACACCTGCCGCTGTTGTGGTTTTGAGTACAAGCAGGACGCACAGGTGTCCCCAGAGATCACGGCTGGGAACATGCTCTGCAGCACCCAGAGGGGAACGGACTGGGGCTTCTCTCTGGGAGGGAGGTCTGGGTGCAGTTTGCTTTCCTCTAAACCTCCAAGAACCATCGGGAGCTGCCAAGGGGAGAGAAAACAAACGAACAGACATAAAAACTTCCAGAGAACAAAAGCCTAAAGGCCCGGTTTCCTCAGAGCCCACCCCCTGGAGGGGGGCAGGAGGACTTAACTCAGGAAACACCGCCTGAAAACCCACGCGGCAGGCCCCTCCCCCCGAGAAGACAACAATCACTACTACTTCATAGATACAACGTTTAATTTTTAATTTGTTCCCACTATTCTGGTTCATTTTTTAATTTTTTTAAATCTTTTTAAATCTTTTTAATTTTTTATATAGATTTTTTTAGCCTATTTACCATCACAGTGACATGTCCAGTACAACAAATTCCATAATAACCTTTTAACCTGAACTTTTTGATACATATACCCGTGTTTTTCTTTTGCTTTTCTATTTTTTAATTTTTTTTAAAATTTCACTTTAGTTTAGATCATTCTTTTCTTTACTTTTATTTGCTAATATTCATATAGAGTCAAACTTCAAGGTAATCCCCTTTCCCCAATCAATGCCACCTCTATAGGTAAACCAATTTTTAATCCCCTGTTATCTTAGGAAAGTTGCGTCCTTTAAAAAACATATCAAGATACATCCAGGAAGAATCAAAATAACCTTCCTTGCCCACACTGAGAATTTACAACCACTCTCCCATCTTTTTCTCCTACCAGTATTTTTATATATTTGTGTTTGTCCTGGTAGTATATAAATCTTATACTCAGGGTTCTTTTTGACGAGGTTCCTTTTTGTTTGTATGTTTATTTCTTTGTTTTGCTTCTACATATATATGTACATATTTTTTTCTTCTCTTGTCATATGCTTTTATCAGTCTTTTTTGTTTGTCTGAATTTGTTTGTATACTTCACAAACCTTACCTTGGGGCCCATTTGGGCTGAGTCTTCCCTTTTATCCTTCTTTCTTTTTCCTGTCTCTCTCTCTCTTTCTCTCTCTCTCTCTTTCTGCTTTCTCTCTTTCTTTTTTTCTTTCATTTGGGTGGGGACTCTTGATTGCTCAGAAGCATTCCAGGGTGCACCTTCACTGCACCAAGGTCGATACATCCAGCTACAACCATTCAGCCAACTCTCACCAAAATGACTAGGAGGAGGAATGCCCAGCAGAAGAAAAATTTAGAGGATGGGCCCTCTGCAACAGAGCTAATGGCTACCGACATAGACATTATGTCGGAAAGGAAATTCAGGCTAACAATTATCCAGGCAATAGCTAGTTTGGAGAAAGCCATGGATGACCAAACAGAATTGATTAGGGCAGAACTGAAAGCCACCAGGGATGATGTTCACAAGGCTCTCAATGAGTTCCAATCTAATCTAAATTCTCTAAAAGCTAGGGTAACTGAGACAGAAGATAGAATTAGTGATCTGGAGGACAAACGGATAGAGAGAAAGCATCAGGAGGAAGCCTGGAACAAACAGCTTAGAAGCCACGAAAACAGAATCAGGGAAATAAATGATGCCATGAAACGTTCCAATGTCAGAATTATTGGAATACCTGAAGGGGAAGAGAAAGAAAGAAGTCTAGAAGATATTGTCGAACACGTTCTTCATGAAAATTTTCCAAATATCGCAAATGGAAACAGCCTTCATGTACTAGAGGCAGAACGGTCCCCCCCCCCCAAGATTTTAGATTCTCAAAACACCTCGAGACACCTGATAGTAAGAATGAGGAATTATAATTCTAGAGAAACTCTCTGAAGGCAGCTAGGACAAAGAAGCTCCTTACGTACAGAGGAAAGCCCATTAGAATAACGTTAGACCTGTCCACAGCAACCTGGCAATCCAGAAAGGGCTGGCAAGATATATTCAGGGCACTAAATGAGAAGAACATGCAGCCAAGAATACTTTATCCAGCAAGACTGACATTCAAAATGGATGCAGATATAAAGACTTTCCAAGACCGCCATGGCTTAAAAGAGTTTGCAAACACCAAGCTGACATTGCAGGAAATAATAAGGGGGGTATATAAAAGAGGAAAAACCCCAAGAATATCATTGTACAGAAATATAGAGACAATCTACAGAAAGAAAGACTTCAAAGGTAACACGATGTCAATAAAAACGTATCTATCAATAATCACTCTCAATGTAAATGGCCTAAATGCGCCCATAAAATGACACAGGGTTGCAGATTGGATAAAACAACAGGACCCATCCACATGTTGTCTATAGGAGACCCATTTCGAACCTAAGGATACACCCAGTCCATGCGGCCCAGCAGAGTAAAGACAGCGAGTTATTTTCCTGATTTGTGTTCATTTAGACCAAAGTTCAAATTTTAACTTAGCTAATTAGCTTGTCACCAGGACAGTTTGAGGGGTTAGGCGAAAGATAAATCTGATCCAAGGTTAAAAAAAAAA
>PISX010019425.1:0-38143 GCA_004024625.1 Mellivora capensis | reverse complement strand
AGAGATTATGCTGAGTGAAATAAGTCAAGCAGAGAGAGTCAATTATCATATGGTTTCACTTATTTGTGGAGCATAACAAATAACACGGAGGACATGGGGAGATGGAGAGGAGAAGGGAGTTGAGGGAAATTGGGGGGGAGATGAACCATGAGAGACTATGGACTCTGAAAAACAACCTGGGGGTTTTGAAGGGGCGGGGAGTGGGAGGTTGGGGGAGCCAGGTGGTGGGTATTGTGGAGGGCACGCATTGCATGGAGCACTGGGTGTGGTGTAAAACTATGAACTCTGTTACGCTGAAAAGAAATAAAAAAAATAAAAATAAAAATAAAAATTGGAGGGAATAAAAAAAATCTTAATAAACGAAAAGAAATTGAAAGTTAAAGAAAAAAAAGATTAATAACTTCCTCTTAGCTCTTGAAATATATTCACATTATGTTTCTCCAAATTGTGCCAATTTGCAGTGTTCTTGGGAGGGGATTAGTGTGATTCTGTGTGTCTCATTTTGTATTAAATCCTAACATGTATTTAGATTTATGTTAATTTAATAGGTATAAAATTGGGTCTCATTGTTGCTTAAATTTCTATGTTTTCATTACAAATGCTCTTGGAAATTTTCCATATGTTTCTTTATTGTTTCTCTTTCCTAATTTGTGATGGTTCCACTCATAATAATTACCCATTTATCTATTGGAGTGTTGATAATTTCCTTACAATTTTAGAACCATCAGAATTCTTGTGAAAGAGATACTTGCTAATTGCAATAACAATAAATATGTATAGAGAAGCATAAAGAAGTGTGATGCTGTCATCATACAGAGGCCTGTTGTGAGAACAAGGTGAATTGCAAAGAATGACAAATCTGTGTCTTCTCCCATTGTTATATCATCTAACAGAGGGGGTGGGTAACCTCAAATAAAGTAGAATGGCTCACAAGTTCCATGCTCCAGGGAATTGCTGTTAAGTTTTTGTGTGACAATCTACATTATACATTTTGCAAATAATTATCCATTTTCTTTTTACTTTGTTTATATGAAGTTTTCTCTTTGCACACAGAAGTCACATTTTCCACTATAAAATTTGTCAATGCCACTTAGTTGGGAATATAGGATACAGTCAGTGGTGTCGTAATAGCATTACATGAGACAGATGGTAGCTACCCTTGTGGTAAGCACAGCATAACTTGCCGAATTGCTATATTTTACACCTGAAACTAATGTAGTACTGTGTCAATTATACTCAAATAAAATAATAGAATTATTTCAAATCTATGGGATAAGCACACATTCCTGCTGCATTAACTCAGACCTGAGCTTTTTGACTAAGAAAGTACAACTGCAAGTGGCATTGCTACGTTTAAGAGGGAGTTTTAAGAAGTGATGTGGCTTTGCAGTGTCCTCTTTTCTTCTTTAATGGTATCAAAAATGTCTAGACAGGTATGTGCTTATTATTAGTTTTTGTTTTATTTATTTTATGTTCCAAGCAAATATCTGTACTATCTATAACACTCTTCCATTCTTTGCTTCTCGTGGTGTCATTGCTATTACCTACATGCTCAAAACTTCCAAAGCCTACTTAGTTCAGACTTTGCTTTCGAAACAGCAACAGTATACAGTGTACCTCAGCCTTGATTTTTCTCAGCTCATCCATTAAAAAAAGAAAAAAAGAATTCTTCATTTTTCCCCCAAGTATTATTTTTCCCCCATCCGCTGTCCTGGATAACAGTGATGCCAGCACCCAGTCACCCACACCTCCAAGGTGCTTTGATTCCCTTCTGTATTCCATCAGTGAGACAGACTTACTCTACCTTCTGGAAGCCTTTGAAACATTATCTCCTTGTATTTATACTATATGGGCCTTATTTCAGTCCCAGATAATCAAACACTTGAACAGCTACAATGGTCTCATCCATCTCCAACCCTTTCTTTACCTACTACCGAAGACATGTTTCCTACCATCTATTTTTGACTACTTTTAATAATTTTCCTTCATTCCCCATTATTTCCAGGATAAAGTCATTGACTTGTATTTTATACCAGTTGACAGGAGCATTTTGGCTTCATGGTTACTTATTATCTGAGGTCCCACAGACTCCTTTTAAGAATGAAAACAGACAAGTCAAGAGAAATATACTCATTAGGGTTTCATCTCCTTGGGAGTTGGCACCAGCAGTTGGTATCTGGGGTGCATGGGAAATAAATTGGGATTTCTCAGTCTGCCCATAATGATGTAATGGCTGGCCAAAAAAGTATTGATTGTAAGACTTTGATGGGTTTTTTTTTAAAGATTTTATTTATTTATTTGAGAGAGAGGCAGTGAGAGAGCATGAGCTAGGAGAAGGTCAGAGGGAGAAGCAGACTCCCCGTGGAGCTGGGAGCCCAATGTGGGACTCGATCCCGGGTCTCCGGGATCATGACCTGAGCCGAAGGCAGTCGTCCAACCAACTGAGCCACCCAGGCGTCCCCTTTGATGGGTTATTATGTGACTCAGTCCTTAGCTGCAAGTTTAGGAGCCACAAAACTCTCACTCCTACTTATGATCCCCATGGCACTGCCATGTAGTTCTCAGGAATACTGACAACTTCTCATTGTCAACACACAGACAGGTTCAGATGACCATCCACCTCCTCCTAGGAAGACAAAGAGATGAATGTGGGCTTTAGGAGGTGATCCCAGTACATGATATGTAACACCATTCTTGATGTCATTAAATGTTTACTTATCCTGCCTTATTTCCAGCCTCTCTGGCTTTTTGTTCAACAATAGTAATATTGTCTACAATTCATTGCTTTTTGTTTATATCTCTTACCTTGTACCTTTACATATGTTTTTCTCTCTATGTAGAATTCTGATTCTACTCTTCTCTCTCTGGGAAATACCTACAAACCAGCCAACTTTAGTTTAAATATCAGGTATCTTGTACCACCCCTGTCAACACATGCTCTTGGGGCATGATTGCTGCATTCCTTCTGACTGACTGTACATTGTACATATTCGCATCACAATTATCATGGTATATATCAAATATTTATTCACATATTTCTCTCCCTGATTAGAGTATGAGCTCCTTTAGAAAAAGGGCTTTGTCTTTTTCATCTCATCCAAATAGACACTCAAGCAATATTTGCTATTTAAAAGAAGAGTGGAGACAATTGCAAACCTATAGCCCTCTATATTTATAAACTCAAGTAGTACTGACTCTATTAAAGCACTTTAAAAAACATCTACCAGGTTCATATACCATGTCTTAATAATCAAAAGCAAGCTATCTAACAAGAAAGGTCTGACTGGTTATTGAGGAAGTACCACTTACTATTTACTTATCTTTAACTTTTATAATAAAAACTTTCAAGCTTATATGGAAATTGAGAGAATATCATAATAAACATAATCTCTGTTGACTTAACAATTGATGTCATTTTTCCATATATAATTTATGGTTTGGGATTCTGCTTTTTTTTTTTTTGCTGAAATATTTTAAAATCAATACTCTCATCTTTCTTTAGTTGATGTGAAAGTTTCCAGCTATTCTTATCTACTTGTTTAAGGTCTATCAGTTTTTACTTCATGCATTTTGAGGCTTTTTTGTTTGCTGCAAAAACACTGAGGATGGCTGTCACTTCCTGGTGCATCAGCCTTTTGTCCATTAGAATATACATCATTGTCTCTGGTAACATTTTTTCTTCCTGAAATCTACTTTATTTGGCATTATATAGTTACTCCAGTTGTGCTTTCATTAAAGTTTATCTAATGTAACTTTGTCTATGTCTGACTCTCAACCTGTCCAGATTGTTATATTTGAAATTAGTTTCCTCAAGACAACATACAGTTGGATCATGTTCTGTAATCTACTCTACTAACCTTTGTATCTCTTTTTAAAAAGATTTTATTTATTAATTTGAGACAGAAAGTGAAAGAGAGAGAGATCAGAAGTAGGGGAGGGAGAGGGAGAAGCAGACTCTCTGCTGAGCAGGGAGCCAGACATGGGGCTTGATCCCAGCACCCTGAGATCATGACCTGAGCCATACGCAGACACTTAACTGACTAAGCCACTCAGGTGGCCCTAATCTCTGTCTTCTAATTGGGTTACATAGACTTTTTTGCTTTAATTTAATTGTTGATATGACAGGGCTTAACTTTTCAATCTTTTTTTTTTCCTGTTTTTTTGTTGCTGTTTATTTTCTTTTTCCTTCCTTTTTTGTCAATTATTTGCCCATTTCCTAGGCCAGGATATCTATCTATGCCTATACCTATATCTATATCATTTGAGAGAGAGAAAGCACGAGTGAGGGAGATGGGAAGAGAGAGAGGAAGAAACAGACTTCCCACTGAGTAGGGAGCCTGATGTGGGACTCCATCCCAGGACCCTGAGATCATGACCTGAGCTGAAGACAGATGCTTAACCCACTGAGCCACCCAGGTGCCCAAGAACAGCATTTATACTTTTCTATAAATTTTTTAGTATATATCTTTGTATAGCACTTTTAGTGATTGCTCTACCTATTATATTATATTTACATAACTTATCACAACTTAATGGTATCATCATTTTGCCAGTGAATTGGAAAAAAAAAGAAAACAAAAACAAAAAATTTACCCCTCTTTCCATCCCTTTATCCTTCTCCACTTAAATTGTTTTGAGTATATTATCTATATACATTTGGAATCATATCATTGTTATACTTTTGCCATCAAGCATAGTTTAGAAAACTCAAAAGAAGGAAAGTCTATTTTATTTATCCATACTTTTGCTTATGAAGTTCTTTCTTCTTTCCTCATTTCCAAGCTTGTTCCTTTTATCATTATTTTTCGGTTTAGGGAATTTCCTTTGGCCATGCTTTTATGGTAACTCTGGTGGTGGCACATTTTCTCAGTTTATCTTCATGTGAAAATGTATTGATTTCCCCTTTATTCCTGAAGAGCATTTTGCTAGGGAGGAGTTCTTTTCTCTCAATACTTGAAAATATTGTACTTTCCTGGCTTCCATGGTTTTTGATGAGAAATTTTCTGCCATTCAAATTATTTTCCACTGTAGGTAAAGTACTCCTTATATTATTGTTTCTTTAAAAATCTTTTCCTTTGTCTTTAGTTTTCAGAATTTTAATTATGAGATATCCAGGTGTATATCTCTTTGGGTTTATTCTGTTTAAAGTTTACTAAGATTCTTGAAACTATAGGTTTATTACTTTTGCAAATTTGGGGAATTAACAGATTATTTCTTTGGGTATTGTTCTTTTAGACTCACTTCTTTCTCTTCCTCTCTAGACTCTGATAATATAAAAGCTACATATCTCTTTATAGTCCTAAAGACCCCTAAGATTCTCTTTATTCTTTTTTTTAATGGCCTCTTTTCCCTCTGTTGTTAAGACTGAGTAATTTTTCTTATTCTATTTTCCAGCTCACTGATTCTTTCCTGTGTCCTCTCTATTCTCCCATTTAGTCCATCCACTGAGCTTTTTCTTGTATTTATTGTATTTTTCATTTCTAAAATTTCAATTTGATTTTTCTTCATATCTTCTTTTTTTTAAAAAAGATTTTATTTATTTATTTGACAGAGAAAGAGAGAGAGACAGTGAGAGCAGGAACATAAGCAGGGGAAGTGGGAGAGGGAGAAGTAGGCTCTCCATTGAGCAAGGAGCCCCATGCAGTGTCAATTCCAGGACCCTGGGATCATGATCTGAGCTGAAGGCAGCCTTTTAACCATCTGAGCCATGCAGGCACCCCTCTTCGTATCTTCTATATCTTCTGTGTCTTTGCTGAGGTTTTGTATTTTTTTTTAAATTTAAGAGTGTTTGTAATTGTTTCTTAAAACATTTTGATGCTGGCTGCTATAAAACCTTTGTCAGATATTTCTACCATAACAACCATCCTGGTGTTGAGTTATGTTAATTCTCTTTGTTTCATTATGTTGTAGATCTGTTCCTTGACATAATGAGCGATTTTAAAACCACACTTCGGACATTTTCATATTATGTTATGAGACGTGGCATCTTATTTAAATCTCATTTTAGATGTCTTTATTTGGCATTCCAGGGGAGGGGGTATTGCATCATCCCTGCCATCTGGAATTAGAAGTCCATGTTCCCCAGTTAACCTCCACTGACAGCCATTCTCTTTACTGCCATGTGGGAGGTTCTTTCTTTCCACATGGTCTCCAGTCACTGTGTAGGGGTGGCCGTGTTACTACTGGATGTTGATGAAAATCTTCACTTGGCCTTCTCTGACACTACCTGACCAGGAAGGATGTGGAAACTGGGCTCTCCAGTAGTCTCTACTAACACCACGAGAAAGAAAGAGCTTTTGTTGACAGCAGTTGGGAATGAAAACTCTAACTCTCCTTGGCTTTGTCCAACTCTATCCTGACATGGGAGTTGGAGCACTTCATTGTAGCCTCAATAAGGTAGTAGTCCATTTTCCTCAGTGAGCCTTTACTGTGGACCACACTTTTCCCCAAGTTGTTATGGTAGAATGTTTATTATATAAAAGTTTTCTATCTTGCTACTCTGTCCTTTCCTGTTCCACTGGACACAGAGAGAAGATTTTTACTGGGAAACAGATTTTTATTGTTTTGTTCATGCCTCTTCACATTTCTGATTTGCTGCTTTCTGAAATATTATTAAGTAAAAAGAACACCTAAAGAAATCACCACTGTGCAGAGTCCTTGAGATCCCTGAGCAGACTGCTTTCTTTACACCTTTTAGAATCTTCCTATATCCATTTTGTATATGATTTCCAGGAAACTTTTTCCCAATTGTGATTTATGTTTTTATTATTATTTTGAGTTCTTATTTTAATTCCAGTAAGTTAGCATACAGTGTAATATTAGTTTCAAATGTACAATATACTGATTCAACACTTCCATGTAGCATCCCATGGTCATTAAAAGTGAACTCCTTAATCCCCATTGTGTATTTTCCCCATCCCCCACCACCTACCCTCTGGTGACCATCAGTTTGTTTTCTATAGTTAGGAATCTGTTTCTTGATTTGCCTTTCTCTCTCTTTTATTTCCCTCATTTGTTTTGTTTCTTAAATTCCACATGTGAGTGAAATCATATGCTATTTGTCTTTCTCTGACTGACTTATTTTCACTTAACATTCTTTTCGATGGCTGAGTAATATTCCATCACACACTCACACACACACACACACATACACACACACTCATGCACTACATTTTATCCATTATCAACTCATCAGTTGATGGACACTTTGGGCCCTTTCCATAATTTGGTTATTGTAGATAATGCTACTATAAATATCAGGGAGCATATTTCCCTATGAATTAGTTTTTTGTATTCTTTGGGTCAATACCCAGTAATGTGTTTACTGGATTATAGGGTAGTTATATGTCTGTTTTGTGTATGATATCCAGGAGTATTAATTGTAATTAAGGTTAGCTAAGACTAATTTTAGCTGTGTAAGTATAGAGAATATTGTGTCTATTTCATTTCTTTTGGAAGCTGAGGTCTGTTCTGTCTCTTTCAATTTAGAGAGAATCTTGGTGTACTGGGATGTAAGGAAGTCCTCAAAACTGCATAGGGATCTGACAAAGGATCTCTGAATCAGCTTGAAGGAGATTCTATGGGACAAAATTAACACAATTATAGCACCTCCGCCAAAAAATGATGGTCACAATTGATGAAAACAAACAAAAGTCTATCCCTGTGTTTGTGTGTTCATTATTTAATTCTATAATTATATTCACCAAATGGAAAGCCTCCCCCACACACAAATTAACAAAATGTATCTGACACTATTGGAGTGATTATTACACCAAATCCTTTCTTTGAAAATTGAAAATTTGATGGAAAGAAATAAGTATTAAACTGCCTTTCCAATACAACTATAGGTCAAAGTAACCAAAATGTCAATTTCTGAAGCAAAAGCTCTTTGTACAAAAGGAGTTGTTGGATTTATGAATCTTAATGGAATAATTGATCCAGACAATCATCATCAAAGGGTGGCAAAGTTATCATTGGGAAGTTTGTCAGAAAATGAAGTATTCACATTGTGCGAAGTTGTCACTTCACATATCATTACGAGTCCTGAGGGCTGCAATGCAACTTCAGTGGAGAAGCCTGTCTGTCACTGGCTTAACCCAGTGATTAATCTCAGCATCACTATTAGTGACCTTGTGTCACTCGATGTGTCCCCTGAGGTGATGCAAATGAAGTCTATAGAAGCTCCTGTGAAGACTGAAATACATAACCTGATCTAACTGAGCCTTTAGATTTAGCTTTCAGTTAACTACATGAAGACAGAAGAACAAGCTAAAGCATGTCAAGATTAATGTTGAAAAATCCAGATGTGGGTCATTTTGTAGCACAAGTGGGAGGCCCTTTTCCAAGTCAGCGCTCTGTGCGGGAGCAGTGCGGTCCTATTTACTCGAACCTAGTTACAACTCAGTCAAAGACTTCCCAGCAGTTTTTAAATACTCTATTCAACCACAGTAATACATCCTCAAGGGCAGGAGCACCGATGACACATGACATTCAGTATTTCGTAATCGTCTTTTTGCAGAATGCATCTGCATAAGGAAGAAAGATGGAAGTGGTGGAGCCACACCCTTATTTCAGAGTCTAAAAAACACATTTCCTTTTCAGTACTTTTCCCAAGGATCCTTTAGTACCTTTTTTCCTATCCCAGATGATATGGTCTTTTTAAACAAATTATCAGAAGATGCAGAGTCTGAAGAACCTTTAGTGCTGTCACTGGCTGTTGCAGAGGTCATGAGCACAGTGCAAAGAGCACAGGGGCTGAACTCAGGCTCCCTTCATTTAAAGCCCAGCTCCATCAAATATCGTCTACAACCTCTGACAGGTCACTAAGCCTCTCTGTGCTCTAGTTCCTCATGTATAAAATGAAGACAATAATAGTACTACGTTGAGGGGCCATTTGAGGTTAAACAGATTAATTAATGCCCGTAGAAAGCAGTTTGAAAAGACCTGCTGCCCACCATAACAGTACTAATGTCAGTTAATATTGCCATCAAGACAGATCCCATGATTGAGTCAAACCAACTGAGATCTATCGAAAATGTGCCCGGTAGGAACCCTCACGTTCAAGTCCTTCCTCTGCCCCAGATGGCCGGAGACTAACTCTGCTATTGAGTTTCAGCACATCCTTTAAGGCTTAGCTCCAAAGTTGGAGATGACCCGAGGACCTTCAGCTGGAAAGGAATGCTACTTTATGTCTACTCATCTCTTTTGTAATATCTGTGCAGTTTATTTATTCTTAAATATTTTATTTGTATATGTATTTTTTCCATATTTATTTTGACAGAGAACACGTACATGCGCACTTGCATGGGAGGAGCAGAGAGAGAGAGAGGGAGAGAGAGAGACTCTCAAGCAGGCCCCACCCATTGCAGAGCCTGGTGCAGGGCTCAATCCCATGATGCTGAGATCATGACCTGAGCAGGAATCAAGGGTCAGATGCTTAACTGACTGAGCTCTGCAGGTGCCCCATATTTTTCATGGAGGTTCTTATTTTATCCCTCATAACTTGAGCTCCTTTATATGGATCTCATTCTTACATTTAGTGAGCACTTCCTATGTGCCTGTAGTAATTTGGTTGAGTGACGTGTTTTAATTCACCTAATTCTTCTGACAACCCTGTGAAGCTTATTTATTACCCATTTCTTTTATAGATGGGGCAGAAGCTATGGGGCAGAGTGGTAATCTAACTGCTGAAAGTCACTGCTCACAAGGGCGAGCTGGGATTTGAATATGGGCTGTCTTCTTCTCCGGTGCTAGAGTCAGAGCAGGGCATTATCCTGGAATCCTGAGTGCCCAGATAGATTTCTAGGAGGAGCAATAAGGAGGCAGACTATAGGCCGAACTCTCTCTCCGTCACTTCTACCCCATCCAACCACACACACAAGCACATAGTGACAGTAGGACAGTGCCTCATTTTCCCCTCTCCATGTTGGGAAAACTCATTTTACCCAATTACCTCCCATAGATACCACACAAGGGAAGGGCTCAGCCCTTAAGCACATTCTGATAAATCCTGTCCCCCTCCCATTTATTAATCTAACTCTGTTCAGTTCAACCTGTGCTGTGTTGGAGACCATCTCACCCAAGAAGCCCTGTGCGAATGTGTAGATGGCATCATTGAGCAGTGTATGTCAGTTTAACATACAGTTCTTTATTTACTCTGTTCTAAGTGCTGGAGTCAGGGTCACAGCCAAGCACACATCCTGCCACTGAGATCCTGGGGGGCCCACTGAGTAAAGAGCCAAGTGTCCTTGGTGTTTTCTCCTGCCTCTGACTGATGGCATCAGCATTTGACATTGTTGGTATTATTTGCTGGGCAATTTTATCAGTTGCTTTTCATTTGTTAGAAATTTCAACAATCAAAATTCAGATGACAGGTAGGTAAAATGAATTCTTCTCATAGATTTTTTAAGGTCTAATTAGATGGCTATTTTCAGATGTTGTTAGTATCCAAGGACACTGACCTTTCTTATTGAGAAAGTAAATCAATTGTATTGGAAGTCTTTTCTGGGTCTTTGATAAATGATGGGCTATTCTCACCTGACAACTATACACAACAGAAAAATGGATAAAAGTTTGTTAATTCACTAACCAACTGTAATTCTAATGACTGCCTCTGAGTATTTCTACAGAAAGCTGTTTGGAAACCATACAAACATATCATAGTCTACGGCCACACCACCCTGAACGCGCCCGATCTCGTCTGATCTCTGAAGCTAAGCAGAGTCGGGCCTGGTTAGTACTTGGATGGGAAACCATATCATAGCTTGGGTACTTGTTTACTGATATATTCTAAGAGTTTTTTTGGATGAGAAAATCATACTTTTGCAGATCATTTTGCAGGTGAATAGAATCCAGCAGGAACAACCTGATTTCCATCAAACTTGGTGATTCAGCAGCCTATATATTATAACGTGGCACTGGGTGTGTCTGTTAACCCGGACTGGCTTCCCTGCTGGTACAACGCATAGTCTGGTTGGGTGAATTTTTTCTTTGTGAGCTTGTAAGACATGACATTCGTACCCCTAACTGTGGTGTGATGGTTGCCTATATGAATGGGCTGCTGCACCATGCTCCATGACAGCATTCCACATTGTGGTGTCCCTGTCACATGCTGTCTGGACCCTGGCCACCTCTGCCTGTCTCTCATCCCTTGTTCATGAAGTGTGGGCCCTACCTGCCTTCTTCACACCCATAGCACCTTCACTTCACTCTCCCTAAAACCTCCTTGGCACTTCTATTCTGTGACTGTCTTATCCAACTTCCTCCTGCAGATGCCATGTGCAAACAGGCGAGTAGCCATTGTCCGCATTATGACCATCCTGGCCTCCTGTTCCTGCTGCCTCCCTGACCAACATGTGTGTGTGTCACCAGACCATCTCATGCAGCAAGTTCTGTCCAAGCAGGTCTCTGCCCTACGACTATTTGACACCTCTGCCTTGATTTATTTTTCTTCTAACTGCCTCTGCCATCTGCCATCATAGTTATTTGTCAGTTTCCTATATTACAAAGCGGTATCCTTGAGGGGACTGTTTGTCACTCATGGTCGCTGCTGAATCCCAGTGCCTGTGACAGTGCCTGGCACCTGATAGCTCAATGCACAGGGGTGGAATTGATCAATCAATCAACTGGCTGATTTTATAGACAGTTTGTCCAGTGGTTGGGGTCCAGGGCCTGGAGGCAGGTGTGTTGAGATACTCAGTGGACCTGATGTGACCTATGTGGCTTTGGCCATGCCATTCATGCCCCCAGGCTTCATCTGTTTAATGGGGAGAGCAATAGTCCTGTCTCATTGCAAAGTTGTGACCATAAAATTAATTAACATGGGAAAAAGGTTTAGAAAATTAGCAGGCTCTTAGAAAATTAAACTCACAATAAATATTAGCTATCATAATTATTTCCATAGTGCTGTATAATTTTCAGATACTTCCTTTTTTTGATATTGTTGAATCCTCATTACAATCCTATGAGGCAGAAAAGAAAAGCATTTCAAAGACGAACAAACTGAGTTATGTCATTGTGACCATTCAGCTCTGGTGGTGCAGGGCTGATGCCCCAGGTCTCCTAATCCCTGACTGGTCATCTTCCAAGTAAAATAAATAAATAAATAAATAAATAAATAAATAAATCTAGTTTCTCAATATGGTCTTTCTGTCTCCAATTAATTTCCACCTCATCTTACCCTTCTTGGATCATTGTCATTTCTTTTTGGCCATCTTCAGAATTCTGAATTAGTTAAATTTTCTGGATTTTAATATTTGCATTTAAAATCTTCTTAATACATAATGTTTGTACTGGTTTTAATGGGAATGCTGATGAACAAAAGGAGGATGGTAGCAATATTTAGGCAGCATCTGATGTGCTCATTACTGATCTTCATGTTTTGCAACTTAGCTATCCTTGAAAACAACTTTACAGGAGAGGTACAGTTTTAATCCTCATTTTACAGATGAGAAAACAGAGGCACAAAGACCTAAGCAAGATTTTCAGCCATTCCAACTCCAAAATGTATGGCCTTGGCCATCACCTCTTGGTGGACAGTTACTGTGGTTTCCTCCAGAGCCAGCCTCCTGGGAATGGGCAAGACACACACTAGGCTCCTGGACCATCTTCTCCCTTGAAAAGAGCCCTAGCCAGTACTCATGATGGAGACACTCTTATTGCATTTGTAGCTATGCTGATAACCTCACCTGTGTTGCAAAGTTGGTGGATAAAAGATGTCTGTGCTCTGATCGTCCCAGAAAGAGTCTTCTGGGGTTTTGTTTGTTTGTTTTGCATGTATCGGAAAGGCAGCTGGGAGAGAAGTTTTTGGCCTGGAGAGTCTTGGGCTCTATCCAAAGAGGAAGATTTATCCTGCCCATGTCCTCAAGCTCCCTTTTGCGTGAAGGAACAAGTCAAGATAAATCAAAAGGAGGATATGATTTAAGGTTTGACTTACTACAAGAAAGACTTGATTCATGCATCCCAAAGAGACTAATATGCAGCACAATTATGAGCCCTGGATCAGAGTGAAACATTTCAATCTTCTCACCAACTCTGGGACAAAGTAGAATAAAAATAAAGTCTTCTGAATAAATGGTACAAAACATGTAATCTCAAATAGCGATTACTGCACAGACTTGCCACCTTCTGTGAAAATGTAAAGTTTGACCTTTTTTTCAAATTTCAAATGCATGAACTCTTTGAACTTAAAGAAAAGAAACTTGAAATGTGCCAGAGGTTTCGGCTGAATGAATAACCTTGAACTCCAAGTTCAAATATATTGATTAGTTCTGCACTTTCGTTTTCAAATGTGTTGAGGCTTTTGGTTTCCTTTCAGGCCCCCCTGGGACGATGCGATCTGGTCTCCTGCAAAAGTCTCGGTCCCTGCTTCTCTTCTGGTGAATATTCTCGTGTATTAGGCTGCCAGGTTCAAGAAAAGGGCCCCTGGAGGGTTTTCCACCCACGTGTCCAGGATTTGATTGCATCTGCCTTGGAGGATTTGAGGGGTTGCAGAGCACTCATGAAGGAGGAGTGCCCTGTTATGAGAGAGTCCGGTGGTCAGAGCAGGTGGGAGGAAACGCTGATGGGTTTCTGCTGCATCCACACATAATGGGCAAGGGGCAGTCAAAGCATTCCCAAAACCATTTTAAGCAAGGGGCACACGATATAAAAACAACAACAAAACAAAACAAACACACAAAAAACAGCCTCCTGGTCAGATGGGAGAGACATGAAGGGAAAAAGCAGGAACTTACAAGGGAAAACTTTCTGTTTCTCACTACCCCAAAGAACTCTTCCTGGTACAGCAACAACCCGTTTCTGGAGGAGAATAGAGTAAGAGAAGAGCTAGTGATGGGCTTGGAGGGGTTGCTGTTGAGCCAGCTGATGGGGTTTTCCAGAACAGAACCTCTGAGGTCCTCCCAGACATGCTGTCCAGCGTCCTGGCCAATAGCAGGACAGTAAGTGGACACACCATTTGGCACATGCTCTTATGCTCTGTGTTCCCCGCAGAGGGACATTTCCTGGCTATGCATGCTCATGCTTCTGTGTTTTTTGGCATAAGGAACCAATTCCTTTCCTTTCCTACACGATTTCGACTTTTGAATAGAATCTTTCTCTCTCGTTCCCCTCCCTCCACCCCAGCTCCCCTGCCCCGTCGCTATTTCCTTGGTAACCACTATGTTTCTTCTGTCTTTGCCCACAGTACTTGGCATCTCTCATGTCTTCATTAAAGTGCTCTGAAGACCAAGTTGATTTCATTTGGCTTCGTTATTTTGTTGCAGCATTTTTCCTATGACATCGCCAGGTTCATTTTTCAAACTGCTTGATCCAATCAGGTGGCCTCGGGGCCACAAATATTTGCTGTTTGTGTGAGATGCTTGCCCAGGAGAGACCATTTACTTCTGCATCTGGAGCATCAGCCAGAAAAACAGACCTTTAGGTAACATGCTCTCTATGGACTGTTCACTTCCTGTTTCCTCTTTATCCACCCAGCCCATGAATACTTTTTGGAAACCAAGAACAACGGGAATGTTGCCTGTGCCCTGAAGTCCTTCCTTTTCTCAGTATGTTTTCCCTTGAGGGCTTCCTAGGTGCCATTTCATCCCCACACAATCAGTAAGGTCTGGCTGCAGAGAGCAGATGTCATTGGTTTGCTGGGCTCCCAACCATAAACAGCTCCAGCTCTTGCTGGCCACATTTCCCTATACAAAAAAAGAGTCATTGTCATAGCTTTGTTACTGGACAGAGCTTGTCCACTTCACACAGCGTGCACAAAATTGTTGATCAACGCATTAATAATAAACTTGCAAACCTCTGGTTTCAAGAACTTTTAGGTATCAAATATGGGGTTTTGGGGTCAGAAGCAGAATGAACTTGTGTAAGTTTTGCAAGTTCATTTGTGCATCTATGAACATCAACTTTCAGAAGAAATATAAGAATATGGTAATTAAATGAAAGCCTTTTGTTGGTATTGAACTCAAAGTTGATGTGGTCATACCTGAAATATATGGAGTTATAATTAACAAAAATTGATTCTATGGTTAGCAATGGTTTGCTCATTTCTAAAATGGGGATTATGATAATATTTGCTTTATATGTACTTCTTTTTTTCTTAAGAGAGAGAACCTATGCAAGTGGTGGGGGAGGGGCAGAGGAAGAAGAAGAATCTCAAGCAAAGCCCAATGTGGGGCTCGGTCTCATGACCCAGAGATCATGACCTGAGGTGAGATCAAGAGTAGGACACTCAATCTCCTGAGCTGTTCAAGTTCCCTGCTTTATTTACTGCTTGTGAGGAGTCCATGAGGTAATCCATGTGAGACTCAGACTTGTTCAGGGTCTGACACATAGTAAGTTCATAAATGTTAGTTGTTTACTTTTCAATAAAGGAAAAGTGAGGAAAAATTATAAGTATTTTATAATTCAGCAGCATTCTTTACTTCTGAAGATGAGGCAGTTTAGATACATATTGGGGAATTCATTTTAACCAGTAATATATTAGAAATTAGTGCTATATTAAGTAGATTAAATTTGAATGATGAGGTTGATGAACCTTTGTAAGATTTCTATTTCCCAGGACATCACCAACTTAGGGATAAGCTGAGTAACTCCATTTGAAATAGACTAGTTCCTTCAATGTTCATACCACAACCCCTTCCACTCCCTCAGGATCTACCACAGAAGAATTTGAGATGCAACATCCAGAGATTTGGGGGATCTCACTGGTCCTGCAGCAGCCCATAGTCAGGCCGGAGAGGTGGGGAATCTGGAAAAGGGATCATCACAAGTCTTAATCGAGTCTCTACCCAGGAGTTTTGTCCAAGATGGCAGGACACCACTCCCAAAGCTGGAATGATGGGACATTGTGGGCTGGGTCTTATATATGGCAGAGAGACTCCTTGTTTGATGGAATGACTCTGCTCTACCAGCACACTGATGGAGGCTTGCTTACGGAGAGCTGGGGTCTGGAACTGTGTCACCGGGGCTTTGGGTGTGTGCTGGGTGTGCTGTGTTGTGTATGTGTGTGGTGTTATGTGCGTGATGTGAGGGGTGTTTGGATCTATAGATCTGGAAGCAGGAGACCTAGAATGAAGCTCACTTGGGGCACAAAATCAAAATAGAGTGGAGATGAACACAGTCAACAACCATGGCCCACACTGACTGGAGACCTATGTGCCAGGCATGATGCTAGACTTCTAACACATAATCCAGCAGCTTAGATGGTAGTTCTCAGCATCCCCTTCGAGCAACTGAGGAAATGCAAACTCAGAACAGTAAAGCCACCAGGGTGAGATGAGATGGGATTACCAGAGCCAGCACGGTTAGCTAGGCTTGCTTGACCCTAAGGACAGCACACTTTCCGTTATGGTAACTGTCCCAGAGTCAGTGAGTTCCAGGGTAGCCAACCATCCCTGGGAATGGTGACTCTGTCTCTGCTCTTCCTGCACAGCTGACTCCTCCCTGACCTTGCTGAGGTCCAGCCTGGCTATGCACCTGATCCATGGAATGAAAATCTTAGGTCATCAAAAGGGAAAGACAGCACAATTAAGAAAGAGCCACATCCACCTCCTAAAACATTCTTAGAATAAATAGAGATGGTAGAAGTTACCATAGTAATAAGATGATCTAATCATCTATTTGAAAAATACTTCATAGGTACCTGTTACCTGCCTCACTGTTGGAAGGGTAACAAATAGTCATGGTTGTATTTAATCCTCAAACTAAATTTTTAAAGAAACTGATGCTATTCTTTTTCTTTCCAAAATGCATCTCAGAGGGGTTAAATACATTTCTTTCCACATTGTATGGCAGGGGATGGCTTAACAATGATGTTTTTTTTTTTTCCATTCCCTTCCTTTGTGATAGGAATAGTAGTGTCAAATAAAAGGGGGGAAAAAGCAACTTATCTGGAAAAATAACAGCTTCTTTCAAAGTACTATTTTTGTTTCATCCAGAGAGTAACAGCTTCAGAAAAAGAAATGGTTCCAATAAAGGAAATTTTGATGGTACTTTCTAGAAATCAGGCACATCATAATGATATTAATACACTAATAAGAATAGGACTTGGGGCAGTGGGTGTCTTTTTGCATAGGATGGATAACATCTTGAAATCCTAGATGGAAATAAATGTGCTTTGTCTTCAGTGTTTAGGAGACAGATACCGTGACATTCCCCATATTGAAAAGAAGCAGATAATTACAAGTGCTTACTTGGAATGTAACAATGTATTTCTTCTTTTGTCCTGGCCCCATCACAGCTGCGCCCATTCTTGCCAAGTGTTCCATCTGTTACCATCGATCAGGAGTTACACGGGATAACAATAGTGCAGCCTTCTCTTGCATTCTGAAAGGGGTGTGTACACTTTTCAGGGCCCTGGGATTGAAGGCTCCCAGGAATTTGGCAATGTCCCCATAAGAAGGTGTGTGTTTTGATTTCTCATTGTTAACAGGCCACAATGAGGCTCCATTCTCTATAACAGAATTTCCTAACTAGCTAGGCTATTTGTAGATCCGTTTTCAACAACCAATGGCCTTCTAGGTGGTCCCTCTCTTTACCCCCAAAATGAACATTGAGACCAAGGCTGCTGATAGAGCCAATAAAATTATTGCGGGCTGGTCATTAGCATTGGTGAATATGCAAGAACTGGCAATTCCAAAAGAAGGAAAATCTTTCACCTGAGGGTTCACCCTGAGAGTGTCAATAGAAGAAGAGAAAAGAAACATTTGATTATGAAATTAGTTTCCCAGGGCAGAAGGGGCTTTGACTGAAAGGTATCTGCTTTCTTTTTTGGTGCCTGCTTTCCTGGCCTGGTGGGCAGAGGGAGACTCAGAATTCACAAAGAAGTGGAAGGCGGGGGCTGTCTCAGTAACTTAATCTGTAACATTTCAGCATTTTGCCTCAGTTGGTTCCTAGGCGGATACACACATATTATCCAATGAAGAAAGAGAAACTAGGGATTGAAATTATTTGCATTTTTAAAAGCTTGAAATTGGATATGATCTTTCAGATGTTTATAATTTTTTTTTAAGATTTTGTTTTTATTTATTTGACAGAGATCACAAGTAGACAGAGAAGCAGGCAGAGCAGGAAGCAGGCTCCCTGCTGAGCAGAGAGTCCAAAGCAGGCTTGATCCCAGGACCCTGAGATCATGACCTGAGCCAAAGGCAGAGGCTTAACCCACTGAGCCACCCAGGCGCCCCGGGAGTGTCCTGTTTCTTAACACACTTCAGCAGTTAAGTGTTATCAGTGCATTCATGGAACAAGGAAGCACATTATTGCTCTGATTCTTGTGCTCCCACATTCAGCTGCCACAGACCATTCTCACGATGTTAAGACAATATTGGTGATGCATTTGCAAAACATATTTGTAAGGTTTTACAGGCCAGATACACATGACACCATGCGAGATAGGTGCAAGGCAAGGCTTATTAAAGGCACACTCAGGCAAGGTTGTGCCACTCTGGAGAGGAGAGTCAGGGAAGTCGTGCCAGGAGGGGGTCGAGCGGGTCTTTTATTTGGGCTAAGACAGGGCATAGGCTCACAGCCATATAAGGTAAGGTATTCGGTGATTGGAGTGTAGGGGGAGTCCTGATGTTCCTGTTTCCTGCATAGGTATCGGTTTACTTATGGTGACGTGTCCTCGGCATATGTCCTTCAGGCGGGAGAGTCATGGGTAAAGGAAGAGGGCGGCCTGGAAGATGACGGCCTCGCGGCCATTTTTATTGTTCCTCCTGCATTCCCGGAGCTGCCGACCCAACAACATTGAGTGATATATTTTTTTTCCTGTGTAATAATTTATCCACCTCAACTTATTTTCAACTCCTCTAACCTAATTGGTGGTGCAGAAAATCCCTAGCTCAGGATTCATTAGGCTATAAACACCAAAAGTCGTTTCCCAGCTCTGGGATTATTTTGGAAATGAGTCGTGAGAAATCTTGAAGATCCAGGAGAGAAAGAGAAAGAACACTGGAGGGGCATTCTAAGGAAAAATCAATGTCGTGAGATGGAGAACACGTGTGCAGATAAATCTAAAGCAGAAAAGTTTGACCTTCATTAAGATGAGAGAGAACAACGTGTGGATGGGAATAATGAAGGGAGTGAGTGAGTGAGTGTGTGTGTGTGTGTGTGTGTGTGAGATAAGCGAAGGTCAGAAGAAAGCCATGCCCCATGAAGAACTGCATAAATTATGATGAAAGAAGCTCTCTTGGTGGACCAACAACTAAATCATTCCCTGTCCCATCAAACAAATTATACAAACTGAGGAAGCTCTGTACCAGCACAGACTGCATGTCAGTTTCCACTTTGCCCTAAGCCAGTTGATTTTGTGCAGTGCACATGCTGCACACCTGTATTCTTTAAAAAAAAATTTTTTTAAAGATTTTCTTTATTTGTCAGAGAGATAGAGAGAGTACAGGCAGGCAGAGAGGCAGACAGAGGCAGAGGGGGAAGCAGGCTCCCTGTGGAGCAAGGAGCCCGGTGTGGGACTCGATCCCAGGATGCTGGGATCATGACTGAGCCGAAGGCAGCCACTTAACCGACTGAGCCACCCAGCATCCCTCACACTTGTATTCTCAATAGCGGTGTTTTACTTGTGAAATGAAAAATGTGGACTTGCTACTCAGAGTCAAGAAATTGATAGAAGGAGATTGGAGAGACATCACACATATTTAAGGTAGCCCATGAGTCACATAGGGGCATAGAACCTTATTAGGGAGATGAACATGAGATATGGTCAATTCTGATCTAGGAAGAAAAGAGTGTCTTGTGGACACCTCTGTGTCTGTGGACATGGTTAGGCCTTTGAATGATGGGGTGAGCAGGGGAGGATTTAATGGTGCAGGCAAAAGCATGTTGAGAGGACAAGTGGAATAGAATTCAGAGAACAGGAGGGTAGTCTCCACGATGGATGATGAGGTATAAGATGGATATGAAACAGTGAGGCCAGAGAAGGCTGGAGAAGCTACAGACAAGGGAAGGTCAGAAGCTGGGACATTTGATGAACCCAAACAGTAGAAGCTGGGGGAGTGAGTGAGGGGAGAGGAGCTATGCCTGTAGCTCAGAGGCTATGATTCCAGGTACGGATCAGGGGTCGGAGATGAGGAGTCACATCTGGATGGCTGCCTGCTGTGTCATGAGTCTGTTTCACTCCAGTGGAGAGCTCCAGTGATCAAATTCAGGGGTGAGTGCCCGAGATGTCCCCCATGGTTGTGGCAGGTGAGAGTGTTGCACAGTTTCAGGCAGGGTTCTTGTGCCACAGAGTCCAGGAATAAATCTCAGGGGGCCAAAAGGGTGAAATGAAGTTTATTGAATGAAGTTTATTGAATGAAGATGAGAGCAGAAAGGAAAGAGCTCTGGAGAGTTAACGGGTCCCAAATGGGTTACCACTGAGGGCTTTCATGGTCTTTTGTAGGAAACTGACGAGGGAACTTGGTAAACTGCTATCAATATCACGGTGGATTTGTAAATATCACGTCTGTATTTAGGACAAACAAGGTGGACTTGTAACTATCCATAACTGTCATGGAAAAAACAAGGTGTTCTCTTCTCTCTGGTTAATGTCTGGACTGTTTCTCCATATCTAGGAATGCTGTGAGTCTGGTTAGGTCTCCCTCTACCTCTCTCTCCCTACCTATGCTCTCGAGACCTAGCCTTACCTGTCCCTAACTCGAGCGGAAGTCAGGGACTCTGTATCCATATGTCCTTGTGTCATGGATTTAAGCCAAGGAGAAAAGGGATTTTGTATGAGTGGAAATGCACAAGGAAAATCCCACCTCCCCAGGTGCTTTATTGGCTGTGACGTGGGGGTCTGTGGCAGAAGGAGGCGCCCCTGCTTTCAGCAGCCACCTTCAGGGGAAAGACGGTTCTCAGGGAAGTCTAGGACGAGGACAGAGTGAGTGCATTTGAAGCCTGGGGATACAGTGCCAGATCCTAAAACCTAAAGGCCTGCAGACACACTTATCTTCCGAAAGAATCCCTCTCTCTCTCTGCTCCCCCACAGCGTCAACAGTATAGCTAACGTTTTGTTTTGAATGCTGCTTCTCCCTTCCCTTGGACTCGGAACATTTGTCTCAATTTCTAGAACAAAACTTGCTGCCCTGAAGGTTTCCAATTATTTTTAAATATAACATTTTCACAGTCAGCTGTGATTGAGCTGATAGGCATTTTCCAGGGGTCTCGAAGTGTGCATAGTCCACTGACATTCACCTGGGGTCCCCAGGAAAACACTGGGCACAGCCCACTGGGTGGGCAGTGCCAACCTCGGGTGGTAGAGGCACATGGCTGGAGTTTTTTGCTTCTGCTGTGATGCAAAGATAAAAGCTATATTGCCTATGATTTAGTAGTTTTAAAATCAATAAAAGTGATCAGAGTCCTTAAATTTTTTTTTTAAATGGAGTAACCGAGATGGAAATTTGCATAAATAGGTTATACCAACAAAGCTACTACATTTCTTTTTCCAGAAAGGAGAAAATAAAATGTAGACATGTTAGTGAAAATCGTCAATGGGATGCCATATTTAGAATTTTATCATGTTTATTATGGAAAATATGAGAGCATAAGTATAAGAAAAGGTAATAGTTCTGTGGAAAACATGATCCTTTTGCAAAAGGGAAGGAATTACCGTTAAACTACTATCCCTTCTCTGATGAAATATTCAGAATGGCAAAAAGTCTTTGAAACATACACACATTTTGTTCAATTTTCTTTCTAAATCTAGCTTCTGAGTCTGTGCTTTAGTTCAGACAACCCAAAGGATATTTCTATGCAGTATGAAAAACAGTGAAGAACAAACAGGAATGAAAAAGGACAACTAGCCCCCAAGTCCTGGTAGATCGCACAAAAACACCACCATCCCCTGCAGCTCCCCCCACCCCGCCACCCCTTCACAACTTGCAAACACCCACCTGGTAGCTAACATCTGCAGCAAGAGAAAAGCCCTGACACACCCCATTTCTCGCTGTGTTTTCTAACAATGAAATGGGTTCCAGAGAAAATTCAGAAGGGGTTTTAAAAACTGAAAGTGGCCCCCATTGTAACGGGAGGTGTAGAAACCAACGCACAGGCATTTAGGAATGTGAGACTAAATTGCATCTTGTGGATACTGTTTTTGAGGTGGGAAGAAGGGGCGTGGCCGGAGGACTTGGCGGTCTGGTGATTCCCCGGCCCGGCCCTCCAAAGGGCTGCTGCTCTCCATCTTTCCACTGCTCTCCATCTCCACGTGTATTTTTTGAACGACTGTGTCCTGCAAGAGGACAAGGTTCACGCACACACGTGTGCAGCCATGAGGTGCCCGCTCGATCTTTCCCTTTTGTCTAATCTCTTCCATTCTTTCTCATTTTTAAAATGCTGATTTTGACCCGCTGTGTTGTTCTCAAGCCCTACTCATATGTTGCCACCCTAGAGGGAATACGTCTTGCTTGAGATATTTTTTTAAAATTGATGTATAACTGACATTATATTAGTTCCAGGCTTACAACAAAATGATATGATGTTTGTATATAATGTAAAATGGTCACTGCAATCCGTCTAGATGGCTTCTATGGTCACGCATGTTTACAGATTTATTTCTGGTGGTGAGAACTTTTAATATCTACCCACTTAGCAACTTTCAAATATACGATAGAGTACTGTTGACCGTGATCACCATGCTGTGCCATACACCCTGCGACGTATGTATTTTGTAACTGGAAACTTGTACCTTCTGACCCTCTTTACCATCTAGTCAGCCAGCTGCCTCCTGTCCCCTCTCCCCCCACCTCTGGCAACCACCCATCACTTCTCTGCATCTATGAACTCATTTTGTTTTGTTTTGAAGTGAGGTGAGGTCATAGAGTGTTTGTCTTTCTTTGACTTACTTCACCAAGAATAACTCTCAAGGTCCATCCAAGTTGTTATAAATGGCAATATTGCCTTTAGGGCTAGGGGGATATCTATCATCTATCTCTCTATCTGACCCTTTATCATATATATGGCACACTTTCTTTATCTGTTCATCCACTGAGGGACTCTTAGGTAACTTCCCTATCTTGACCGTGGTAAATAATGTCATAATGAACATGAGGGTGCAGAGATTTTTTGAGTTAGTCTT
Source organism: Mellivora capensis (assembly GCA_004024625.1). NCBI lineage: Eukaryota > Metazoa > Chordata > Mammalia > Carnivora > Mustelidae > Mellivora > Mellivora capensis. Next base: position 15,081 of record PISX010019425.1, on the reverse strand, counting down.
TCCATTTCCTTTGGGAAAAAAACCAGAAGTGCAATTGCTGAAACATATGGTAGTTCTGTTTCTGATTTTTTCAGGGCCCTCCATACTGTTTTCCACAGTGGCTGCACCAGCTTACAGTCCCACCAACGGTGCCTAAGGATTGCAGTTTCCCCACATCCTCGCCAACACCTGTTGTTTCCTGAGTTGTTGATTTTAGCCATTCTGACAGGTGTGAGGTGATGTCTCATTGTGGTACTGATCGGCATTTCCCTGATGATGAGAGATGCTGAGCAAATTTTCATATACCTGTTGGCATCTGGATGTCTTCTTAACATCTTAATGAGCATGAGCTGATTTGGTTTTTGATGGCTCTAGTCTCTTTTCACCTTTTTAAAGGTTCTTTTCCTCTGTCATGATTGTCCCCCTACCTGCAGGACCCTATTGTCATTGCCCATTACGTGAGAGTGTGCCCATAGGTCCATGTGTGAACAAAGCCCTCTTACCAACTCCTAAAGTTCTAATGTGGGGTCGGGGAAATGACCTACTGAGACTTCTCTCTTCATCTGAACACTATTGTGTCCAGACCCATAATATTCACAGCTTGAGGGGTTGAAACTCTACGGACAATTCTCTGAAGCTATTATGTCATAGCCAGTATCCTGCTTCACATTCAACAGAGAAGAGAAATGGACGGGGACGTTCTCACTCTCCTGCCCCTGTTCTGCCTACTCCACTCCTCTCACATCCCCACTTTGGGTGCTCAGCTCTGGAATCACGGCAAAGTGCTCTTTCTCCATGCAAAGGCTGTTCCCATTCCCATCCTTGGGACACCGGTCCTACTCCTCTTCATGAGTATTTTGCACCTGGGTTTGTCTTCTCCTCCCTTCATCACTGACTTCTCTCTTCCTCTTCAGCCAACAGACATCCTGTAACTCCCACATTAAATCTAAATAACGCACCTCCCTCCGGAAGGCAGGTTCCTCAAAGCTTCCTGGAAGAGGGGCACATACTCGCTGTGTCCATTTCACCTCAGTCTTGTCACGGTCTGGTTCTCCCACAGCTGCAGCGAGGGTGCTTGTGATGTGTTTAGTGGTGATGTCATTTGACACCATCCGATGCCACTATGGGTCCTCCTCCTGTTCCCATCCAGCAGAGTTCGACACAACTGACCACACCCTCTTTCTAGAAAAGCCGTCCTCGAATTTCCCTCCCATCTCATTGGCTGCTGCTTCTTCATCTCCTTGGCTCGCTTGGTGCTCTCTTGCTCTGTTATTCCCTGAAGCTCTTACCCTGTCTATCATTAATTTAGTTAGTTTATTTTCAGTGTCCACTCTTCAATGTACATTCTACCAGGACGAGGGTTTCTGTCTTTCTTTTTTGCTCCGTGGTAATCTCCAGCATCTGGAACAGTGTGTGCTCTGGAAGTCATTCACTATTTTGTTTGAATGCACATGGTGGTGTTTTAGACATGTATGTTTTAAAATTTTATAAGTGCTATTATGCTATAGATGTTTTCTTTTCTTTCTCTCTCTCTCTCTCTCTCTCACTCTCTCTTTTATTTTTGGCATAACCCTAAGCATTTAAGATCATCATGTTTCCACATGTAGAGAAAATATATTACTTTTAACTATTGTCTGGTATTCTCTGTCATGTAAATGTCACATTTTATTTGCTTCTTTTCTTAGGAATGAAAATGGAAGTTCCCTCTAACTTAGGATGCTACATATGTTGAGGCCAAGATTAGTCCTGTGAGTATCAACTTATGACCTGTGAATTTTTCTGGGATGGTTACTTGCTTTTGTCAATCTGATTGGTGTAGAGTATCTTTTTCTTTCTAATTAAAATTTTTAAAAATTCCAATACAACTTGCAATAATTTTCATATGTTATGAAATACTCTTTTTTTTGTTTTTGTATTTTCCCCCAAGCACTTAAACACATAAAATTGTTCTTAGGTTATGGACTGCACAAAAACAGGGAGCTGACTGGGTTTGGCCAGCAAGTCATGACTGAGGCGGTTGGTAGATGATGACCTATTACTGCTTTTTTTAAAGTGTCCAGCTACTAATAAATTTAAGTGTCTTTTTTCTTAATTTGTTAGCTTTTTGGGTTGCCCCTTTATTATTTGCTTATTTCCTATCTTTGCTGAACTGCACTTTATTAGTTTTCCTGCATTTGTTTATAATTTTAGGAATCTCTTATATATTCTTTTTATGAAAGACGCACAGCAAACATCATCCTCAATGGGAAGAAGCTCACAGCCTTCCCCTTGAGATCAGGAACACGACAAGGATGCCCACTCTCACCACTCTTGTTCAACATACTATTAGAAGTCCTAGAGACAGCAATCAGACAACAAAGAGAAATAAAAGGTATCCAAATTGGCAAGGAAGAAGTCAAATTCTCTCTCTTCTCAGATGACATGATACTTTATATGGAAAACCCAAAAGACTCCACCCCCAAACTGCTAGAACTCATACAGCAATTCAGTAACGTGGCAGGATACAAAGTCAATGTACAGAAATCAGTGGTTTTCTTATACACTAACAATGAAAATACAGAAAGGGAAATTAGAGAATCAATTCCATTTACTATAGCACCAAGAACCACAAGATACCTGGGAATACACCTAACCAAAGAGGTAAAGGATCTGTACTCGAGGAACTACAGAACACTCATGAAAGAAACTGAAGAAGACATAAAAAGATAGAAGACCATTCCATGTTCTTGGATCGGAAGAATAAACATTGTTAAAATGTCTATACTACCTAGAGCAATCTATACTTTTAATGCCATTCCCATCAAAATTCCACCGGTATTTTTCAAAGAGCTGGAGCAAATAATCCTAAAATTTGTATGGAATCAGAAGAGACCCCGAATGCTAAGGAAATGTTGAAAAACAAAAATAAAACTGGTGGCATCTCATTACCTGATTTCAAGCTTTACTACAAAGCTGTGATCACCAAGACAGCATGGTACTGGCATTATATATTCTTTTCAAAAAAGATTTTGTTTATTTATTTGACAGAGAGAGATCACAAGCAGGCAGAGAAGCAGGCAGAGAGAGAGGAGGAAGCAGGCTCCCCCACTGAGCAGAGAGCCCGATACAGGGCTCAATCCCAGGACCCTGGGATCATGACCCAAGCTGAAGGCAGAGGCTTTAACCCACTGAGCCACCCAGGAACCCCAGAAATCTCTTATATATTCTTAGATATGAATCTTCATCAAGTTTCTACATTTCGATGATCTTCTCCCTATCACCTGCCAAATAGTCTCATACTTGTCTCTCTTGGTTGAACACATATTTCAAATTGTGATATAGTAAGCTCCAGTAATTTTATTGATCTTAATGGTTTGTGAGTCTTTACTATTACTGCAGAAATAATTCCCTATTTCTGGATCACAAAGATAAGATGTTGCATTTTTACCTCTGAGCTTTATATTATCTTTCATTTTTATTTTATTTTGTTTTGTCTTTCTAAGTTTTTTTTTTAAGATTTTATTTATTTATTTATTTATTTATTTGAGAGAGAGAGAGCATGAGAGGAGAGAGGTCAGTGGGAGAAGCAGACTCCCCGCCGAGCAGGGAGCCTGATGCGAAACTCGATTCTGGGACTCCAGGATCATGACCTGAGCCGAAGGCAGTTGCTTAACCAACTGAGCCACCCAAGTGCCCTCTTTCTAAGTTTTACTTAAATTTCAGTTAGTTAATATACAGTGTGGTGTTAGTTGCGGGTGTACAGCACAGTGATTCAGCACTTCCGTACCTCACTCTGTGCTCATGGCAAGTGTGCTCTTTAATCCCCATTACCTGGTTCCCCTATCACACCCAACTACCCTCTGGTAAACATCAATATGTCCTCTATAGCTAAGAGTCTGTTTCTTGGTTTGCCTCCCCTGCCTCCACTTTGCTCATTTGTTTCATTTCTTAAATTCCACCCATGAGGGAAATGATCTGGTATTTGCCTCTCTCTGACTGACATTTTCGCTAGCATAATACACTCTAGCCCCACCCACATCGTTGTAAATGGCAAGATCACATTCCTTTATGGCTGAGTAGTAATCCATTTTATATCTATGTACATGTGGATAAACATATCCTTTATCCATTTGTCAGTCGATGGGCACTTGGGCTGTTTCCATAATTTGGTTGTTGTTGATAATACTGCTGTCAACATCAGGGCACATGTATCCCTTTGAATTCGTATGGTTTTATCCTTTGGGTAAGTCCCCAGTAGTGCAGTTGCTAGGTCATAGGGTGGTTCTAATTTTAACTTTCTGAGGACCCTCCATACCGTTTTCTATAGTGGCTACAGCAGTGTGCATTCCCACCAACAGTGCATGAGGGTTCTCTTTTCTCCACATTCTTGCCAACACCTGTTTTTTCCTGTGTTGTTGGTTTTAGCAGCTCTGACAGGTGTGAGGTGATGTCTCATTGTGGTTCTGATTAGCACTTGCCTGATAAGTGATGTTGAGCATCTTTTCATGTGTCTGTTGTCCATCTGGATGTCTTCTTTGGAGAAATGTCTCTTCATCCCTTCTGCCCATTTTTAATTTTTCATTTTTAAATCTTTAATTCTGCATCTGCCTTGTAGTTAGTGAAAGATACAGTCTCAGCTTGATTTTCATGTGAAGTGAATGGTCGTCCCCAAATCAGCTATTTAATAATTGTTCCTTTCATTATTGGTTCGTTGGTGCCACATTTGTTATATATCAAGTTTCATCTGTTTTACAAGGGTTTATTTCTAAGCTTGCTCTTTTATTCCTCTTTTAATTGCCACCACAGAATCATGCTGCTTTTTATGATTAAAATTAACATTATTATTCTTATATTATATTTCATCTTAAATTCTTATATGACAAGTTTCTTTGTTCTAAAGACTAATTTAGCCATTCATGGATCTGAATTCTTTCATATAGTTTTTTAAAAAATTCTTGAGCATTTGAAAAACTGAATTTTTAATGTGATTTCATTAAATTATAAATTTATAGATTAATTTGTGATTAACAAATATATTTTTCTTTCTTTTTACTCTAAGGTTTAAGAATTTCCTTCATAGAGTAGTGCACTTTCTTTGTGAGCATAGTTCCTAGATAGATATTTTTGTTTTGTTCTTGCCGATATAGAGGAATTGCCTTGGTTATTTAAAAAATCTGTGCTAGCAAAATTGTACTCTGCTTACTTTTAATAATATATTAACATTCTGATGTTATCTATACTTGTTCATAGACATCTGTAAATAATGGGCATTTTACTTATTATTTTTTTTTAAATCAGTACATGTTGTGTCTCCTTTCTTGGTATAAAAATGTTAGCCAGAACTAGTACTATGAATAACAACAGCAGCAATATTGGGTATCTTTCATGATACTCATGAGAGAAGTTCTTGGGGACTTCTGGTTTCTAGTTCCACATGTAAAGAGCTTGGAAGTCATCACTTCCATCCCACAAGAATAACACTGAACAAACTGAAAATTAGGAACTCTTCTTAGATCCATTAGAGTACTGAGGACACAGGGGAAACCACTGCCCTCAAAATTCAGAAGACAGATGGTAGATGCACAGTATCACAACTCACCAGCCCAAAGTCCAGAAGTAAAAATTCCATAAAAACAAGTCCCGGCTGGGGCACCTGGGTGGCTCAGTCAGTTAAGTGACTGAATCCCTTCAGCTCTAGACCTGATCCCAGGGTTCTGGGATTGAGCCCCATGTCTATCTCTCAGCTCAGAGGGAAGCCTGTTTCTCCCTCTTCCTCTGCCTGCTGCTCTGCCTACTTGTGCTCTCTGTCTCTCTGCCAAATAAATAAATAAATAAAATCTTAACCAAAAACAAAAAGTACTAGCTAAGATGAGTGTAACCTGTGATCAAGAAATTTCTGGAGATACGGTGTGCAACTGTTTGAGAGTTGAATACCCAGAGGCCCAGTGTGAGGACAGTCCCAGCTTGGTGAATTTTATCTCCAGGAATTTGGCCAGGTTCCTGCAGGAAAGATCAGAGAACCACCCTCCTCCTCTGACTTTGGCAGGGGAAGGAAAAGTAGACATCTGGAAGTACATCCAAAGCTTTCTGGTGTCCTTAACAATGCCTGACCCTAGAGAAACCACCTTACCAGAGCCAACACAAATGGATAAAGGGAATTTCCAACTCAAGTCTGTTAGACTTCCTGTCATAAATTTAAAAAAAAAAGGAAAGAAAGACAGAAGGAAAGAAAAATTAATGTGAGAAGCACTTGGGAATGACACAACTCAGAAGCACAGGCTCACTAAAAGTCTTAATACATACTGACAGGAATATAGTTTCTCTTCCTGTCCCTCTACCCATACACCACATAAATAAGGATTATGTGTGATAACAGAGGAATACAATTGAAAACTCAGACACTTTAAAAAACATTATCCAGGGAAACTCAAAGACAACAAGAGACACAAAAACAAGGGTTTGAGAGGAAATATCAGCCTGTGACATATACGACTTATAGCAAGCGGTAATATAGTATAACCCTTAACCATAAAAAATAAAACCACACATGAAAGGGTTCTGTGAATCAGGTTTTCTTACCCATGCCTAGATTTCAACAGAAATGATAAAACATACTAAAAAAAAAAAACCAACTCACAAAGCAAAACAAGACAACAACAACAAAAACACAACAACAATCACCCCACTGAGTTTGAAGAGACAGAGTAAGCACAAATACCAGATTCAGAGATGGCAGAGAGATTAGAATTATCAGACTGGAAATTTTAAACAGATATGATTAATAAGATAAGGACTTTAATGGGAAAGGTGGACAACATGCAAGAACAGTAGATAATGGAGGCAAAAAGATGTAAACTGTAAGAAACAATCAAAAGGAAATGACAGAAATCAAAACATGTCACAGAAATGAAGAATGCTTTAGATGGGTTCACCTGTAGATTGGAGACAGTCGAGGAAAGAATCAGTGTGCTTGAAGAAAATGCCAAAAGAAGTTTCCAAAACCAAAATAAATGATAAATATGAAAAATAAAGAATAGAATATCCAAGAACTGTGGAACAACTACAAAAGGAGAAGGAGAGAAAGGAACTGCAATCCACACTTGAGGCAATACTGACTGGCAATTTCCCCAAATTAATGATAGACACCAACATGTAGACACATGCAACTCACAACACACCACAAAGGACAAATATGAAAACAAAACAAAACATAAAAATCCACAAAACTACATCCAAGCATATCATATTCAAGCCATGGAAGATAAAGGACAAAGAAAAAGATCCCAAAGATTCCAGAGAAATAAACACATTGCAGAGCAACATTAATATAAATTATATCAGACTTCTCTTTAGAAATCATGCAAGCAAAAAAAGAGTGAATTCAAATATTTAAAATATTGAAGGAAAAGAACCACCAACGTAGAATTCTGTATCCAGCAAAATTATCCTTCAAAACTGAAGGGAGAAACAGAATCTTTCTCAGATGAATAAAAATTGAGGAAATTTATCATCAGTAGATAAGGCTTGAATGAATGTTAAAAGAAATATTTCAGGGGACACCTAGCTGGCTCAGTTGGAAGAGTATGTGACTTTTGATTTCAGGGTCATGAGTTCGAGACCCATATTGGGTATAGAGATTACTAAACGAATAAATACACTTTTCTTTTAAAGAAATATTACAGAGAGAAGGAAAACTGTATAGGTTCAAAAATTCAGAAATTCAGACATACAAAAATAAAGGAGGAACATTAGAAAAGGAATACATAAGAATAATACAGAATCTTTTTTTTCTTTTTTTTTTTAAGATTTAATTTATTTATTTGACAGACAGAGATCACAAGTAGGCAGAGAGGCAGGCAGGGAGAGAGGAGGAAGCAGGCTCCCTGCTGAGCAGAGAGCCCGATGCGGGACTCGATCCCAGGACCCTGAGATCATGACCTGAGCCGAAGGCAGAGGCTTTAACCCACTGAGCCACCCAGGCGCCCCTATTTCTTATTTTTAATTGATCTAACAGACAACTGTTCAAAAGAGTAGCAACAATGTATTCAGTGATTATAGTTTGTGGATAAGTGAAATGAGTCACTGTAATGTTATAAATGGTAGGAATTCGGAATTCGGAATTTTTTTTTTATAAGTTATTTTCACTACCCAAGAAGTTTTTGTGTGGTTATTTGAAAAGAAATTAGATTAGTTGTAAATGAATATAGCAAACTCAAGAACAACCACTAAAAATTTTTAAAAAGAAATATAATAAATATGCTAAGACAATAGATAAAAATGGAATCAGAAAATATTTTGAGTTAAAACTAGAGAAGACAGAAAAAAAAAAAGAAAAAGAAAAATGGAACACATAAAAGGAGACAAAGACCAAAGGCAATAAGTAGAAAACAGTACAAATATGATATATACTAACCCAGCTATATCAAAGATTCCTTTAAACACCAGTAGTCCAAATATACCAATTAGAAGGCAGACTGTTGGAGAATATAAAAGATATTTCCAATTATATGTTGTCTACAAGAATCCCACTTTAAATATATATTCAGATAGATTAAAAAGGGTCAGAAAATGATGATACTCATCAAAAAAGCTAGAGTAGTTGCATTAATTTCATACAGAGCAGATTTCAAAGCAAGGAAAATTATCAGGGTTGTAAAGACCTAGGACATAGTAATAAAGGAGCTGATTCTACAAGAAGACATAATGATCCTGATGTGTATGTGCTTAATTACAGAGATGTGTGCCTATATAGATCCCTACAAATTACACTGTTGATTCCTTTTTTTTTCTCATGACTTTTTTTTTTTGAAGGGTGGGTAGGGTTAGAGAGAGAGAGTGAGAGAAAATCTTAGGCAGACTCCATGCTTAACTAAGAGTCTGACGTGGGGCTTGATACCAGGACCCTGAGATCATGATCTGAGTCAAAATCAAGAGTCTCATGCTTAAAGACTGAGACACCCAGGCACCCCTCATCACTTTTTAACTTTCAAATTCACAACAGGTATCTGAGAAAATGTCTGTGTATTACCTTAAATTTTGTCACTTGGAGATTTCAACTACAGCTCCTGTTCAGATGTCATACCTCTATTAGAGCAAATATACATAGCCCTAGGCGTTTGGTCCCTAGTGACTGTCTTGGACATTATTTTTTCTTTGTGTTATTTGTTATTACTAGATACAGTTTATCTGGCAGGAACCTTTCCATAGCACCTTACAGAGGTGACACCATTTCTGGCTTCCATCTAATCTAGCTTGCAGGTACCCTGACTGTTCGTTACCAGTATACTCCAGTGATGGTAGTGGCTCCATTGTTTTTGGTGAAGACAATGGCATTTGGTTTACATCCCTAAATAAGACATATATATGTCATATATGTCAGTAGTGGTGATAAAGATGGCAACGTTATATATATGATATATTAAAATGGACAGTTTGTCTTGGTGAAGAGTTCTATGTGTCTTAACACATGTATAAATTTGTGGAACCATGCCAGGATCAGAATACGAAACAGTTCTATTATCCAAACAATTCCACCATGAACTCTATAGTCATACCTTCCCTCAAACCACATCCCTTGGCAACACTTAATGTTTCATGTCCCTGTAGACATATTTGCCTTTTCTAGAATATCCAAGAAATGTATTCAAACAAGATTTCTTTCATGCAGCAGAATGCCTCTGAAATTCATTCAGGTTTTTGTGTATATTAATAGTTGGCTCATTTTTATTGCTGGTCAATATTCCATTTTATGGATATATCCCAGATTCTTAATCCATTTTCATGGTGAAGGAATTTGAATAGTTTCTAGCTTTTAACTTTTACATATAAAGTTATTATAAATATTTATGTACAGGTTTTTCTGTAAACATAATTTCTGAATGCTGTTTCATTCCATTGATATATTTTTCAATTTCTTTGCCAACACCATACCTTAGCTTTACAGTAAATCTTTATAGTCAATCAGATACTTTGATTTTTCTATCTTTATTTTAATTTCTTCACATTTATCATTTAACTATTATTAATTAATTTGTTCTTATGTTGGTTACTGTATTTTTTTAGTTTCAATCTTTCCATCTGGTCTTTCTTTCTTTTACTTCTTTGCTGAAACATTCTGTATTTCCCTCTGTTTTGAGTTCTCACAATTGATGGTTAGGTTATTCCAATGTCTGAGTCTTAGTCTTAGTCCTTGGTGTCTGTTGTACCATTCCATGTATGTTGAGATTTTCCTAATTTTTCGTATACCAAATAATTTTGGATTCCAATCTAGACATTTGGATGACTAGCTACAATGTTCAACATATTTCAATCTTATATTTTCAGTCTGAATTTTTCCTTCTTCTATATTATAAAAATGAATGGAAAATTGATGGTAGTTAATTGTTTAAAATTTAATCTTCCTTGAATGAATGGTTCTGTGTTTGATCATAAAAGGAGAGCACAGGTTGTCTTTGGATTTCATCATTGTCCACTTAGTTTCTTTTTGATGCCTTTTCTTGTGTTTTAGCTGAAAAAATTATGAGTTACATTTGTATCACTTGTTTAGCCATTTGTCAGTTTGAGTGAGGGATACTATTAGAAGCAACAGTCTTTTCACAGCAGGAAACTTAAGCTTACATAGTTTATTCTTTGTATTTGTTACAGGTGAGTTGGAAACTGGATTTCTGTTCCCTATATTTGGAATGAATTTTATGTGTTGCTAGCCACAGGGATCTTTGTGACCATGATGTGACCATGAGGCTAATGTGGTGGTGAGAAGCTCTATTATCTGACTTCTGTGGGACAACTATGGCAGGGGACACACAGCCTCCCAGTGTAGCTGTTTCAGATGATGTTGACCTAGAACCACATGAAGAATTCTGGACACCTTGTACTCTATATGTGCTTTGCCTTGATGTCGCCATCAAGTTTAGTTCTTTGATCCCTTATTTCTCCCAAAGTCCTGTATCCTCCCACCCAAACCCAGAAAGCCACGACTGTAGCTTCAGAGACACGCTGGCATCACCTGTGTGGGTGTAGCATAGCTCAGCCATGGCTGGGATGACTTCATGCTGAGTTCCTGCTCCCCAGCTCTGCTTGTTTCAATAATTCGGCTTCTCTCTCATTCCTGTGTCTGCACATTTACTTTGGAGTTCATTCTCTTAGCTTGGGTTGTGTCTTTTTTTCCCATTACTAATATTTAGCATGAAAACCTGGCTGAGAGAATAGGGCACTGCCTGCCCTTCCCAGTCTACCAAATCAGCAGCACCAGTAATCCACAGACCTACCTCAGCCTCACAGCCCTCTGGAGGTTACTGGCCATTCGCATCTGTTTTGGGTCTTGGTGGCCTTGCTTGTCAATGAATCAGACTTGTTCCTGGCTGTTTTTCCGAACACCTGCTACTGTCCAAGACACTTCTTCTCTGCGGGGACTGGCGTCTGTCTGTCATCTGTGTTCATCGCTCCATCTTCTAGAGCTGACCCTACCCCAATGGGCATGTCCATGTCTGGGTTTTCTGATGACTGGCTTCTCTTGCAAACCATTTCTGTTAACCCCTTTGCACCCAGCTGGTTCTAAGTTCAAACTGAGCCTTTGTTCAGTAAAAGAGCCGTTTCCTAACTCTTGACTAATTATGGGTCAGTTTTGCTGGCTTTATTCAAGCCACTTCAGTAACCTATGGCCCTGTTGTGCTTAAAGAGGAGCCCACCTCTTTCTACTTCCATCATTGCCTTGAAAATGAGAGTTCAGAGCACATCATTTTATAAATAAGGTAGACTTTCTTCTTAGATGCATTATCTTCCCCTTCTTCACAGTGGAGATCATTTGTCAGATTTCTGCTCACTCACTGAGCCCGGTGAGTTTCCTTTTTCCTGCAATTTATCCCTGTCAGCCTGGCATTTCGCTACCTCTGAGATCTGCAAAATAGGGTATTTCATGGTATATTCCACTCCTGTACCATTTAAAAAAGTGTAAAAGCACTGGGTAAAGGGCCAGATTGTTCACTTTTATTTATCATATTGTTTCAAGAAACATTTATTAAAAATGTTAAAAAAAATGCATGCTATGCTAGAATAGTACCTAGCAAGAAGAAGATGGTGGAAACTATAGTTACGAAGATAAAAAAAATAACCTATAGTTCCTGCCTTCTCAAAGACAAAGTTAGCATGTTTCCTCAATGTACCATTTTCCGTAATGCTGCCCCATAAGAACGACCAACAGATGGTGTATTTCAGAAGAGGCCACTCTCAGCTGCCATTTGTCTAATTATGAATTAGTATGAACTAGAATATCCATAAAGACCCTCCTGTACTCTAAAGGCCCCCTCCCCCATTTTGTCTCCAGGATTTTCAGCCAGGCGAGTATGGGTCATGATTCAAAGGAAGTCCTTAGAGAAGAGGCTTCAGAAGATGTTGGCTGCCGCTTTCCCGGAGGCAACATGTGTGTTGTAGATGTAGGATGCATAATGAGTGGAGGTGTGAAGGGCAGAGTGGTTCAGCTAGGGCCCCCTTGTCCAACACAGTAGTCACTCCCTGCCTGTGGCTACCGAACACCTGAGATGTGGCCAGTCTGAATTAAATGTGCTGTAGGGGGGCACCTGGGTGGCTCAGTGGGTTAAAGCCTCTGCCTTCGGCTCAGGTCATGATCCCAGGGTCCTGGGATCGAGCCCCGCATTGGGCTCTCTGCTCAGTGAGGAGCCTGCTTCCCTCGCTCTCTCTCTCTGCCTGCCTCTCTGCTTACTTGTGATCTCTGTCTGTCAAATAAATAAATAAAATCTTAAAAAAAAATGTGCTGTAAGTGTGAAATACAGACCAGGTATCAAAGACTTAGTATTAAAAAAAAAGGAAGGATAAATGTGTCATTGATTTTTTTTATATTGATCACACCTTGAAGTGTTACTATTCTGGATATATTGGGTTAAATACAGATATGATGAAAAGCTCTTCTACTGTTTATTCTTACTTATTTAATGTGGCTACCAGGAAATTCAAAATTACATATGTGGTTCAGATTATAGTTCCATTGGACAGTGTTGGACTAGACCATGAGGTCATTTTAGGGAAAGAGAAATTAGTTGGTGCATCAAGGCCCTTGAATACCTGATTAGGTAATTCACATCATATTTTCTAGGTGGTGGGAATTCATTGATTTTTGAGTAGCGGAATAAAATAGAATACCAAGAGAAGATTAATCTAGTGGCAGGGGCATATTTCAATTTCTAGTTCCTTATTCATGATAAAGCATTGCTCCAAACCTTAATTATCATTCATTTTACAGCTTTCCAGTTGAAATTTTGCCAAAGGAAAAAATGATTTGTGTCATCATACTTATTTACTTGTTTTCGGATAGATCATCAGTAGATTAATGCACCATATTTCCCCTTATGGAAACCTTGGTACCTTTCTCTTCATCATGTATGTTGGCATAATTGCATCCTGAGCTCATTTTGATAAATCTCACCCAATTGTCCAGAAGGAAAGTGATTCTTACTCTTACCACTGGTGGGGACTGACCTGTAGCTCTTTTTGCTTGGGACAGTAGGTGTGCAAGAAGTGCTTTAAGGAGAGGGTGTTAGAGACACATTGCCCATCGCAGTGTTACATGCAATTTTTAATGTTCCCAAAAAGCATGCCTGAATTTCTGCAAACTTTGAATTTCTATATATGGACGTTCTTTGGGTGAGGATATATATATATATATATATATATATATATATATATATATATATACATACACACACACACACATGTATATATATATGTGTGTGTGTACATATATATATATATAATTTAAGTTTTATATTATTTAAGTTGTAAATTATTTAAGTTCTCCTAGCCAAGTGACAAGTTAAGATGTGACTGTTTGCTGGGTTGAGTCTGATTGCCAAGAGGGTCCAATTTAAATAAATGGTTTAGACCTTTCAAATATTCTTCACCATTTGTCTCTGTATGTTTTGTATTTGTTTGTTTTCCTGTGGAACCATGGAATTCTGTGCCTGCCTCTGACCCATTCAGTCTGAATCCTTCCAGTCCTTTATCCTTCCTGTCTTTCCTGCAGATATTACTAGAACAACCTTGACCAGTTCCAGGACAATTTCAATGTGATTTTATCAAAATCATGTGAAAATTATAGCATTGGAAATATTTGTTATACAGAAAGACCCCATTTTGGAACCTGATGGATCTACCCCTTTAGGATGCTCCAATCTCCCTCTGTGCTGCTGTATAATTTCGTTTGCTGTGTATTTACTGCTGAATTATATCTGTAAGTATTTTCTACATCTTGAAACTTTTTGAAAAAGATCACGTGTGCATGTAGACTGCGTAAGGGTGTAATGGAGCACAGTTGCTTTAATATTTAATTTGTACAAGACCCCATTACCGAACCGTCATCACTTCTGAGAGCTTTTCAGCTTGTTCTTTTGCTGTGCATCATAAATCTGTAAGTAAAGTCGACTGGTTTTCCCTGTTTTTGCTGGCCTCAGCCTACCAATAACCGATGTTATGGTTAGACCTCTGTGGTTCTAAGTATGATTTCAAGATGTCATTCAGCAACAACCATCAGGAAAACAAAAGAATAAGGTTTATTACTGATAAAGCCTGGAATTTATACAGCATATCTAAAGCCACACAGGGAGGTCCTTGGGAGAGAGAGAGACAGAGACAGAGAGGGACAAATAGGGAGTGTAAACCAGACCTGAAGTTCTGCCTTAATGGGCTTGAGGTGGGCCTAGGGGGTTGAAGACTCACTCTTCACTGGTGAATTTAAAACATAAGAGCAGTAATTTAAAGCTTGGAAAGAGAAAATACATGTGGCCCAATTGTTCAGTTACCAAAACCAACCAGAGACCTGGAAAAAGGACTGTCATTGGGAGGGGGCTGTGAGGCTGGCCTTGTGTTTGTTGGAGATAGCTGTCTTTTGAAGCTTTGAAATGGATGTGTCTCTAGTTAAAGCTTAAGTCAGTCTCTTGCATTACAAAGAAGAAATAGAAAGCAACTGTCAGGCTTACACTACTACAGTCCTTTCCACTGGTCTGTCTCTGATTTCTACTGGCTTCGGGAGAGATGGGGATTAGTGATGTTAGTGATGTTAGTAAGCAACAGTGGTGGCAGAAATGGTTTTGGTACTTTCTAAGACTTGTGCAT
>PISX010019424.1:0-38129 GCA_004024625.1 Mellivora capensis | reverse complement strand
TTTTTCTAAAAATTAGGCAGAACAGGTACCTCTCCCAATCCTGAAGGAGTGGCTTTGTGTAGTAGTAATGTTCCCTGTGTAGACGGCATATGACTGATAGCTTTGTCAGCAGTATTGAGTTCTCAGGCCTTGTTGTATCACAGCCAGCTTGCCAGGACAGCTGCAGGTAGAGTATGTGTGGGCCAGGTTGTTCTGGTGCAATGCACACAAGAACCACCTTGATGGGACAACTTGGGATACAGTATACATGGGATGAGTTGTCCCTGCATGTGTTGTGCCAGGGCCTTGTTGATGGGATGACTGTAGCATGAGTGGACACGGGCTGGGGTCCCAGGGTCCACTTCATCAGGACCACATTGACAAGGTGGTTGGAGCATGTGCAGAGGTCCCAATGTGGCATACCTTGGCCACCATGACTGGAAAGTTGGGTGAGGTTAAGAATAGGGGTTCTTGGCCATGTGTCATCTCAGAGTTGTCTTGGCAGGACAGCTGGGGCTGGGGCAGGCATAGGCAGGAGTTGTCCCAGGTTCATTGCCCTGGGGACACCCTGGAAGGACAACTGGAGTTGGATAGCTGTGGGCTAGGGGTTATTGGGGCATGCCATGCTTGCCAGGATGGCTGGGTTGAGTGCAGGCCAGGGAAGCCCCAGGAAGTACCATGCTGGGACAGCCTTGGTGGGATGGAGGGAGCTGCTGTAGGCGAGGGGCCTGGGACTGGCTGGAGTGGCCCTAGAGTGCCAGCTGAAATGCTTGGACTCTGCTCCCATCTATACTATCAAGATGCAAGGAGAATGTTAAAAAAAAAAAAAAAAAAAAAGGTGGTACTGACTGGCACCTCTGACCCTAGAGAGAGTTCCAGAAGTTCCCCAACCATTTGGTGGAGGTTCTAGGGTTAGATGGATTTTCTTCACTTACAGTCCAGTTGCCCTTCAAACCAAGAGGTTTTATTTTTAAAATAATATTTTAAGATTTTTAAAAATAATATTGTCCCAACATGCTTAGTAACCTAAACATTATATTTTAGCTTTGCCTATTTAAAGAAAAATTTTGAGATTTCTTTTAAATGCCTCTTAGTTCATAGAGTCCTCTCCCTTTCATTTGCTGATAACTTATCTGTTGAAGAATTCAGGATATGTGACACAAATTTTCGTGTGGTCTGGATTTTTCTGATTTCATATTCTTGGTGTGGCTCTGCACTTTTGTGTCCTTGATATTTCCTGAAATTGACAGCTAGACTCAAAGGCTTGATCAAACTTGTGTTTGATCTCTTTAGCAAGACTTTAGGCAGCTTTATGTTTTCCCACCAGGAAACATACTATGTGTTGTTCCTCTTTTTGAGATGCCAGCAGCCACTGATTCAGATGGCCTAGATCCATTAATTCATTATAAGTTGCAATCTGGGCAGCTGGGTGGCTCAGTCAGTAAAACATATGCCTTCAGCTCAGGTCATGATCCCAGAGTCCTGAGATCCAGTCACACATCAGGCTCCCTGCTCAGCAGAGAGTCTGCTCCTCCCTCTACCCCTCCCCACTGCTTGTGATCTTTCTCAAATAAATCAATCTTTAAAAAGAATAGAAGTTGCAATCTTTTTATTTACTGGGATAAGTTTATAAAGACACACTTTCTTCCTCTACTATGGGGTACCCATAGTACAGTTCATGTAAGAAATTCATAATAAATGCTTGATTCTTTCCCTTCATTTCCTGGTTTTGGGAACAAATCGCTGATTCCCTGTTACTCTTTGAAACTGATCACTTAATCTCTTCTTTAAAAAAAATCATAGTGAACTCTTGGATTTAAGAGTTACAAGTTTTTTTCTTCAAATAGACTGGCTTATTTTACTTAATTGAAATAAAGCTGACATACAATATTAGGTGGTTTCAGGTGTACAACACAGTGTTTCAACAGTTCTACACACTATACAGTGCTCACCTACATAAGTATATTTGCTATCTCTTCATCATAAAAAGTTATTAAAATATTATTTATTACATTGTGTTGTACTTTTCATCTCTGTGACTTATTTATTTTATAACTGGAACTTTATACCTCTTATCTCCTTCACCTGTTTCACCTATCCTCCCACTACCCTTCCATGGGCAACCACCAATTTCTTCTTGCATTTATGAGATTGTTTCTGGTTTGGTTTGTTTTTCAGATTCCACATATAACAAATCATATGGCATTTGTCTTTCTTAGTGTGACTTATTTCACTTAGCATGATACTCTCTAGGTCCATCCATGTTGCTGCTAATGTTAAGATTTTATTTTTATGGCTGAGTAATAGTATGTGTGTGTGTGTATCACATCTTCTTTACCCATTCATCTATTGATGAACACTAGGTTGATGTGAAGTCTTGGCTATTGTAAATAATGCTGCAATAAACATGGGCTACATATATCTTTTTGAATTAGTGCTTTTGTTTCCTTCAGGTAAATACCAAGATGTGGAAATACTTAGTCCTTTGGTATTTCAATTTTTAGTTTGTTGAAGAACCTCCATACTGTTTTTTATATCAACTACACCAATTTACCTTGCCACCAACAGTGTACAAGGGTTCCCTCTTGTTCAAATCAATGCTAACACTTGTTATTTTTTTGTCTTTTTGACACTAACCATTCTGACTGCCATGAAGTATCTCACTGTGGTTCTGATTTGCATTTCAATGATGATTAATGATGTTGAGCACATTTTCATAGGTCTGTTGGGGTCATCTGTGTGTCGTCTTTGGAAAAATGTGCTATTCAGTTCTCTGTCCTTGTTTTAATCTAAGTGCTTATTTAATCAGTGTTGAGTTATAGGAATTTTTTGTTTGTTTTTTCTAAGATTTTATTCCTTTGAGAGAGAGTGTGGGGGAGAACAAGGAGGGAGAGTGAGAGGGAGAAGCAGACCAAACCCGCTGAGCAGAGAGCCTGATGTAGGACTCTATTCCTGGACCCTGGGATCATGACCTGAGCCAAAGCCAGATGCTTAACTGACAGAGACACCCAGGCACCTGAGTTGTGGGAGTTTTTAATATATTTTGGATATTAACCATTTTTTTTGGATATATCATTTGCCAATATTTTCTTCCATTCAGTAAGTTGCCTCTGGGTTTTGTTGATGGTTTCCCTCACTATGCAAAAAAGCTTTATGGTTTCATGTAGTTCTGGTAGTTATTTGTGTTTTGTTTTTTCTACCCTTGCCTGAGGAGGTAGATCCAGAAAACTTTTGCGAGGGAAAGGTCCAAGAGTTTACTGGCTATATTTTGTTTTGTTTTTTAAAAGGAGTTTGATGGTCTTGGTTCTTACGTTTAGTTCTTTAATCCATTTAGAGTTTATTTTTGGGTATGGTGTAAGAAAGTGGTCCAGTTTCTTTCTTCTGCATGTAGATACCCAGTTTTCCCAACACCATTTGTTGAAGAGAATATCTATTAGCTACTGTATACTCCTGCCTCTTTTGTTATAAACTGATTGACCCTATAAGTACGGGTTTATTTGGGGGCTCTCTGTCCTGTTCCATTAATCCACATGTCTATTGTTGTGCCAGTACTATTTTGATTACTCTAACGTTTTAGTGTAGTTTGAAATTTGGGATTGTGATACCTCCTGCTTTGTTCTCCTTAAGAGAGCTTCAGCTATTTGGGGTCTTTTGTGGGTCTTTAAAATGTTATAATTTGTTCTAGTTTTGTGAAAAATGCCATTGGCATTTTGATAGAGATTGCATTGGATCTGTAGATTTCTTTGGGTAGTATGGATATTAATAATATTAATTGTTTCATACAATGAGTATAGTATATTTATTTATGTCATCTTCAGTTTCTTTCATCAATGTCATAGTTTTCAGAATACAGTACTTTCACCTTCTTGGTTAAATTTAGTCCTAGATACTACTTTTGATGCACTTATAAATGGGATTTTATTAATTTCTCTGTCTCCTAGTTTGTTATTATAATAGAGAAATACAAGTCTGCATATTAATTTTGTATCCTGCAACTCCTGTATCCTGCAATTTACCCTCAATATAGTTATTAGTTCTAGTAAGGTTTCACTGGAGTCCTTAGAGTTTTCTATATATAGTATCATGTCTTCTGGAAATAGTAAAGTTTTACTTCTTCCTTACTAATTAAATGGTTTTTTCTCTTTTACCTGTCAAATTCTGTGGCTAGGATTTCCAGTACTATGTTGAATGAAAGTGGCAAGAGTGGATATCCTTGTTTATTCTCGGTTTTAGAGAAAAAGCTTTCAGCTTTTGATCATTGGGTATGATGTTAGTTCTGTGTTTGTCATATATGGCTTTTCTTATGTTTTGATATATGCCCTCTAAACCCATTTTGTGACAGTTACTTTCATAAGTGAATATTGTACTTCATCTAATGGTTTTTCTGCATCTCTTGAGATGACCATGTGATATTTGTCTTTCATTTCATTAACATTGTGTATTATGTTGATTGATTGAAATTGATCAACACCTGACTCTCTGGAATAAATTTCACTTGACTGTGGTAGATGATCCTTTTAAGGTATTTTTGGATTTTGTTTGCTAATATTTTATTGAGGATTTTTAAATTTTTTATTAACATATAATGTATTATTTGCTTCAGAGGTACAGGTCTGTGAATCATCAGTCTGAAACAATTCACAGCACTGAACATAGCACATACCCTCCCCAATGTCCATAACTTAGCCACCCTATCCCCTCCTCTACCCCCAGCAACCCTCAGTTTGTTTTTTGAGATTAAGAGTCTCTTTTGGTTTGTCTCCCTCCTGATCCCATCTCATTTCATTTTTCTCCCTCCCTACCACCCACGACTCCCTGCCCTGCCTCTTAAGCTCTTCATATCAAAGAGATCATATGATAGTTGTCTTTCTCTCATTGACTTATTTCACTTAGCATAATACTGTCTAGTTCTATCCATGTCATCGCAAATGCAAGATTTCATTTCTTTTGATGGCTGCATAGTACAACATCTTCTTTATCCATTCATCTGTTGATGGACATCTAGGTTCTTTCCACAGTTTGGCTATTGCAGACATTGCTGCTATAAACATTCGGGTGCACATGCCCCTTTGGATTACTACATTTGTATCTTTAGGGTAAATACCCAGTAGTGTGATTGCTGGGTCATAGGGTAGCTCTATTTTCAACTTTTTGAGGAACCTCCATACTGTTTTCCAGAGTGGCTGCACCAGCTTGCATTCCCACCAACAGTGTAGGAGGGTTCCCCTTTCTCCACATCCTCACTAAAATGTATCATTTCCTGACTTGTTAATTTTAGCCATTCTGACTAGTGTGAGGTGGTATCTCACTGTGGTTTTGATTTGTATTTCTCTCATACCAAGTGATGTAAAGCACTTTTTCATGTGTCTTTTGGCCATTTGGATGTCTTTGAAGAAATGTCTGTTCATGTCTTCTGCCCATTTCTTGATTGGGTTATTCTTTGGGTGTTGAGTTTGATAAATTCTTTATATACTTGGGGTACTAGCCCTTTATCTGATATGTCATTTGTGAATATCTTCTCCCATTCTGTCAGTTGTATTTTGGTTTTATTGACTGTTTCCTTTGCTGTGCAAAAGCTTTTAATCTTGATGAAATCCAATAGTTCATTTTTGCCCTTGCTTCCCTTGCTTTTGACAATGTTTCTAGGAAGAAGTTGCTGCGGCTGAGGTCGAAGAGGTTGCTGCTTGTGTTCTATTCAAGGATTTTGATGGATTCCTGTCTCACATTGAGGTCTTTGATCCATTTTGAGTCTATTTTTGTGTATTGCGTAAGGAAATTGTCCAGTTTCATTTTTCTGCATGTGGCTGTCCAATTTTCACAACACCATTTTTTTGAAGAGATTGTTTTTTTCCATTGGACATTCTTTCATGCTTTGTCGAAGATTAGTTGACCATGGAGTTGAGGGTCCATTTCTAGGCTCTCTATTCTGTCCACCGATCTATGTGTCTGTTTTTGTGCCAGTATCATACTGTCTTGATGATGACAGCCTTGTAATAGAGCTTGAAGTCTGGAATTATGATGGCACCAACTTTGGTTTTCTTTTTCAACATTCCTCTGGCTATTTGGGGTCTTTTCTGCTTCCATGTAAATTTTAGGATTATGTGTTCCATTTCTTTGAAAAAAAATTATATTTTGATAGGGATTGCTTTAAATGTGTAGATTGCCTTAAGTAGCATTGACATTTTCACAATATTTGTTCTTCCAATCCATGAGCATGGAACGTTTTTCCATTTCTTTGTGTATTCCTCAATTTCTTTCATGAGTACTTTATAGTTTTCTGAATACAGACTCTTTGCCTCTTTGGTGAGGTTTATTCCTAGATATCTTATGGTTTTAGGTGCAGTTGTAAATGGGATCAACTCCTTAATTTCTTTCTTCTGTCTTGCTATTGGTGTGTAGAAACGCAACCAATTTATGTGCATTGATTTTATACCCTGCCACTTTACTGAATTCCTTTATGAGTTCTAGCAGTTTGGGAGTGGAGCCTTTGGGTTTTCCACATAAAGTATCCTATCATCTGCAAAGAGTGAGAGTTTTACTTCTTTGCTGATTTGGATGGCTTTATTTCTCTTTGTTGTCTGATTGCTGAGGCTAGGACTTCTAGTACTATGTTGAATAGCAGTGGTGATAGTGGACACCCCTGCTGTGTTCCCGACGTTAGTGGAAAAGTTCTCAGTTTTCCCCCATTGAGAATGATATTCGCTGTGGGTTTTTCATAGATGGCTTTGATGGTATTGAGGTACGTATCCTCTATGCCTACATTATGAAAACTTTTGATCCAGAAAGGCTGTACTTTGTCAAATGCTTTTTCAGCATCTATTGAAAGTATCCTATGGTTCTTGTTCTTTCTTATATTAATGTATTGTATCACATTGATCTGTGGATGTTGAATCAACCTTGCACCCTAGGAATAAATCCCACTTGGTTGTGTCGAATAATCCTTTTAATATACTATTGGATCCTATTGGCTTGTATTTTGGTGAGAATTTTTGCATCTGTGTTCATCAAGGATATTGGTATGTAAGTCTCCTTCTTGATTGGGTCTTTGTCTGGTTTCGGGATCAAGGTAATGCTGGCCTCATAAAATGAGTTTGGAAATTTTCCTTCCATTTCTATTTTTTGGAACAGTTTCCAGAAAATAAGTATTAATTCTTCTTTAAATGTTTGGCAGAATTGCCCTGGGAAGTCGTCTGGCCCTGGGCTCTTGTTTTTTGGGAGATTTCTGGTGGCTGCTTCAATCTCCTTACTGGTTATGGGTCTGTTCAGGTTTTCTAATTGTTCCTGGTTCAATTTTGGTAGTTTATATGTCTCTAGGAATACATCATTTCTTCCAGATTGTCAAATTTATTGGTGTATAGTTGCTCATAATATGTTCTTGTAATTGTTTGTATTTATTTGGTGTTGGTTGTGATCTCTCCTCTTTCATTCATGATTTTATTTATTTGTGTCTTTTCTCTTTTCTTTTTGATAAGTCTGGCCAGGGGTTTATCAATCTTATTAATTCTTTCAAAGAACAAGCTCCTAGTTTTGTTGACTTGTTCTACTGTTTTTTTGGTTTCTGTTTCTTTGATTTCTGCCCTGATCTTTATTATTGCTCTTCTCCTGCTGGGTTTAGGCTTTCTTTGCTGTACTTTCTCCAGCTCCTTTAGGTGTAGGGTTAAGTTATGTACTTGAGACCTTTCTTGTTTCTTGAGAAAGGCTTGTATTACTATATACTTTCCTTTCTGGACTACCTTTGCTGTGTCTCAAAGGTTTTGAATAGAGTGTTTTCATTTTCATTTGTTTCCATGAATTTTTAAAATTATTCTTTAATTTTCTGGTTGACCCATTCATTATTTAGTAGGATGCTCCTCCATGTATTTGAGTTCTTTCTAACTTTTCTCTTGCGGTTGAGTTCTAGCTTCAGAGCATTGTGGTCTGAAAATATGCAGGGAATTATCCCAATCTTTTGAGACCAGTTAAGACCTAATTTGTGACCCAGGATGTGAGCTATTCTGGAGAATGTTCCATGGGCACTAGAGAAGAATGTGTATTCTGTTACTTTGGGATGGAATATTCTGAATATATCTGTGATGTCCATCTGGTCCAGTGTGTCATTTAAAGCCTTTATTTCCTTGTTGATCTTTTGTTTAGATTATCTGTCCATTTCAATGAGGGTGTGTTAAAGTCCCTTACTATTATTGTATTATTGTCAATGTGTTTCTTTGATTTTATTATGAATTGGTTTATGTAACTGGCTGCTCCCATATTAGAGGCATAGATATTTAAAATGTTAGATCTTCTTTCCGGACAGACACTTTAAGTATGATATAGTGTCCTTCCTCAACTCTTATTGTAGTCTTTGGCTTAAAATCTAATTTATCTGATATAAAGATTGCCACCCCATCTTTCTTTTGATGTCCATTAGCATGGTAAATTGTTTTCCACCCCCTCACTTTACATCTGGAGGTAACTTTGGGTCTAAAATAAGTTTCTTGCAGACATCATATCAATGGGTCTTTTTTTTTTTTTATCCATTCTGATACCCTGTGTCTTTTGATTGGGTCATTTAGCAATTTACATTCAGGGTAACTATTGAAAGACATGAAATTAGTGCCACTGTATTGCCTGTAAGGTGACTGTTATTGTATATTGTCTCTGTTCCTTCTTGGTCTGTTACTTTTAGGCTCTCTCTTTGCTTAGAAGACCCCTTTCAATATTTCCTGTAGTGCTGGTTTTGGTATTTGCAAATACTTTTAGTTTTTGTTTGTCCTGGAAGCTTTTTATCTCTCCTTCTATTTTCAATGACAGCCTAACTGGATATAGTATTCTTGGCTGCATATTTTTCTTGTTTAGTGCTATGTTTATATCATGCCAGTCCTTTCTGGCGTTCCAGGTCTCAGTGGATAGGTCTGCTACCAATCTAATATTTCTACCACTGTATGTTATAGACCTCTTGTCCTGAGCTGCTTTCAGGATTTTCTCTTTGTTACTGAGACTTGTAAGTTTTACTATTAGATGACAGGGTGTGGACCTATTTTTATTGATTTTTGAGGGTTGTTCTCTGTGCCTCCTGGATTTTGATGCTTGTTCCCTTAGCCAGATTAGAGACATTCTGTGCTCTAATGTGCTCCAATATACCTTCTGCCCCTCTCTCTCTTTCTTCTTCTTCTGGGATCCCAATTATTCCAGTAGTTTTGTCTTATGGTGCCACTTGTCTCTTGAATTCTCCCCATGTGGTCAAGTAGTTTTTTGTCTTTCTTTTTCCTAGCTTCTTTATTTTTCATCATTTGGTCTGTATATCACTAATTCTCTCTTCTGCCTCATTTATCCTAGCAGTAAGAGCCTCCATTTTTTATTGTACCTCATTAATAGCTTTTTTTATTTCAACTTGGTTAGATTTTAGTTATTTTATTTATCCAGAAAGGGATTTTATTTCTCCATAAAGGGATTCTCTAGTATCTTCCATGCTTTTTTTGAGCCCAGCTAGCACCTTAATAATAATCATTCTGAACTCTAGTTCTGACATATTACTAATCTGTATTGATTAGGTCCCTAGCCATTGGTACTGCCTCTTTTCTTTTTTTTTTTTTCCAGATAAGAATAAATGAATGAGAGAACAAAATACTGAAAGTGTCGCAATGACCCCAGAAAGATATACACTAACCAAATCAGAAGAGACCTGAAACCGGGGGGAGAAGAAAGGAAGAAAAAAAGAATATATATATTAGACTGGTGAAAAGAACAGAGCCACACACTTGATTTTGGGTGTATTTTGGTCTGTTAGAAGAAACTATCTCACAAAATTTTAACGAAAGAAAAACTTATATATACATACAAAAATAAGGGTAAACACAATGAAGGGATAGAATATGACTATAAAGATGAAAATTTAAAAAGATTCTAAAAAAGGAATTGATAAGATAAGTTGGTTGGGGGGAAAAAAAAGAGGAAAGAATGTGATCAGTCTGGAGACTAGAACAAAGCCATGAGCTAGATTTAAGGTATATTTTGATATATTAGAAGAAACTGTACCCCAAAATTTTAAAGAAAAACCTATATGTATACAAAAAATAAGTTTAAATACAATGAAGGGATAGAATATGATTATAACAATGAAAATTTAAAAAGATTTTTTAAAAGGTATTGATAAGATAAAATAGTCTTAAAAACATTAAAATAGGAAAGAGGAAAAATTTTAAAAAATAGAATAAGAAAAAAATTTTTTAAATTTAACTTTGAAAGTCTAAAGAATCATGGGAAAAAAGGCATGAATTCTATGTGTTGCTTTCCCTTAGCTCTGGAGTTCTGCAGTTCTCATTGATCGCTGAACTTGGTCTTGGCTGAATGCTCTTGCTAATCTCCTGGGTGAGGGGCCTCCTTGCAGTGCTTCTCAAATGTCTTTGCCCGAGGCAGAATTGCATCACCCTTGTCAGGGGCCAGGCTAAACAATCTACTCAGTTTTGCTCTTGGTAGCTTTTGTTCCCTGAATGCTTTCCGTACAGCTTTGGAGGATGCGAATGAAAATGCTGGCCTCCCAATCTCCGGCCCCATAGGAGCCAAGAGCTCAGGGCCCCACTCCCCAGTGCGCCCTCAGAGAAAAGCAGTCAGTCACTCCCATCTCCCTAGTCTCCAGCCACACTCTGTGCTCACCCAGCCTGTGACCAAGCATTTCTATCTCTGGTGCACAGCCTGTTTGGGGTCTCCAAACCCAGAAGATTCCTGCAGCGCACTGTTGTGCTGCTCCTCCCAGAGGAGGAAGGAGAGGTATCCCTGGATCTGCCACCTGTGGGGTCCCTCCTTGAAGAGAAGTGGCCTGATTGTGCCTCAGGTCATGCTTTGAGGTAATCCCGAGCTGAGAGCTCACTCCTCGGTTCGGTCTCTGTAGTCTGCTTCCCTGTTCTGGTACCTGGGAGCTCTGCCACACTCAGACATCCCTGGTCCTTTTGTGACCCCATGGGTCCTGAGACCACATTGTCCCCATGAGGGCTCCACCCCCAGCTTAGCCTCTGGAGTGACATCCTCAGTGGAAGCAGACTTCTAAAATTTCTGAATTTGTACTCTGCTGCTCTACCACTTGCCAGGAGCTGGCCCCTGCCCCCCCGCTGTCTATCTTCCCATCTATTGCCTCAGATTCACTTCTCTGCACCTCCTACCTTCCAGAGAATGGTCAATTTTCTGTTCCTAGAATTGCTGCTCTTCTTTGATCACCTGTTGAGTTTGTAGGTGCTCAGAATGGTTTGATAACTATCTAGCTGAACTCCTAGGACCCAATGATATTTAAGTCTCCTACTCCTCTGCCATCTTGCTCTTCTCCCTTTATTAAGGATTTTTACATTTTATAGTGTTCAGGATATTAACATGTAATTTTCTTTTTTGTGATGTCCTTGTGTGACTTTAGTATCAGTGTAATTTGTCTTCATAAGATTAATTTGGAAGATTCCCTTCCTCTTCTATGTTTTAGAATAGCTTGAGAAGTATAGTGTTAATTCTTCTTTTTTTTTTTTTAAGATTTTATTTATTTATTTGACAGACAGAGATCACAAGTAGACAGAGAGGCAGGCAGAGAGAGGAGGAAGCATGTGGGGCTCGATCTCAGGACCCTGAGATCATGACCTGAGCCAAAGGCAGAGGCTTTAACCCACTGAGCCACCCAGATGCCCCTAATTCTTCTTTATGTATTTTGTTGAATGCACCTGTGAAGTCGTCTAGTCCTGGACTTTTGTTTGCTGGGACTTTATGATTAATAACCCAATGATGTTGCTAATAATGAGTCTATTTGGATTCTCTAATCCTGATTTAGTTTATAAGGTTGTATGTTTTTAGGAATATATCTTTTTCTGATAAGTTATATAACATATAATTCTTCTTATAATCCTTATAAGAGACTTATAATAAGTCTCTTATAATCCTTTGCATTCTTGCGGTGTTAGAGGTAACTTCTCACTTTCCATTTCTGATTTTATTTATTTGAGTCCTTTCTCTTTTTTTTCTTGATGAGTCTGGCTAAAGATTTTTCAATTTTGTTTATTTTCACACAACAAGATCTTAGTTTCATTGAACTTTTCTATTTTATAGTTTCTATTTTATTTCTACTCTAATCTTTATTATGTC
The DNA here is from genome assembly GCA_004024625.1 of Mellivora capensis. NCBI lineage: Eukaryota > Metazoa > Chordata > Mammalia > Carnivora > Mustelidae > Mellivora > Mellivora capensis. The sequence continues at coordinate 26,057 of PISX010019424.1, read as the reverse complement.
TTTCTCTTATTAACTTTGGTTTTTCTTTATTCTTTTTTCCTAATTCCTTTAGGTGTAAGGTTAGGTTGTTTGACAGTTTTCTTGTTTCTTGAGGTCAGCCTGTATTGTAATAAACTTCTCTATAGAACTATTTTTGCTGCATCACATGATTTTGAGCTGTTTTTTTTTTTTTTCCATGTTTATTTGTCCTGAGATTTTTTGTTTGCTTTTTTAATTTCCTCCTTGATTTCTTTGTTGATCCATTGGTATTTGGTAGCAAGTTTTTTTTAACCTCTCTATGTGTTTGTTTTTTTCCAGTTTCCTTCTTGCAACTGATATCTTATTTTATACCAGTGTGATCAGAAAAGGTGAATGAAATGATTTCAATCTTCTTAAATTTACTGAGACTCATTTTGTGGCCTAATGTGATCTGTCTGGAGAATGTTCCATGTACACTTGAAAAGAATGTGTTTTCTGTTTTGTTAAGTCCATGTGGTCTAATGTGTCATTTAAAGCCACTCTTTCCTCATTGATTTTCTGTCTGGATGATGTATCCATTGATGTAAGTGGTGTGTTGCAATTCCTTACCATTATTGCATTACTTTCAATTCCTCCCTTTATGTCTGTTTATATTTGCTTTCTATAATTAAGTGTTCCAGTTTGGGTGCATAAATATTACAATTGTTATGTCCTCTTGTTGGATTGTTCCCTTTATCATTATGTAATGTCTTCCTTTATCTCTTATTATAGTCATTGTTTTAAAGTCTATTTTGTTTGATATAAATATTGGTACCCCAGCTTTTTTTTCCCCTCCCATTTGCACAAAACATTTTTTTTCTATGCTTTTAGTTTGAGTCTGTATGTGTCTTTAGGTCTGATGTGAATCTCTTGTAAATAGCATGAGAATCACTTTTTTTTATTCATTTGGTCATGCTATCTTTCAATTGGAGCATTTAGACTATTTACATTTAAAGTAATTATTGATAGGTTTGTACCTATTGCCATTTTGTTACTTGTTTTCTGATTTTTTTGAGGTTCTCTGTTCCTTTATGCTTCTCTTGCTTTCCGCCCTTGTGATTACTGACTTTCTTTGGTGTCCTACTTGGATGTTTTTCTTTTTTCTATATCTGGTATAGTTTTGTTTTGTGTTTACCATGAGTTTCCTAGGGAAAATTCTATGTATATAGCAGTCTATATTAGGTTGATGGTTACTTACGTTCAAATGCATTCTAAAAGCATTACATTTTTATTCCTCTCTCCATATTTAATGTTTATGATGTTCTATTATACGTTTTCATTTGGTGTATCCCTTAGCTAAATTTTTAGATTTAATTGATTTTACTACTTTTGTCTATTAATGTTCATACCAGCTTTGTAAGTGCTCGACCTACTACATTTATCATATGTTTGCTTTTATAACTGAAATATTTTCCTTTCATAATTTTTTACTTTTAGTTGTGGCCTTTCATTTTCTGCTTAAACAAGTCACTTATAAAACATAAAAACTTAAGTTTTTATGAGGCTGGTTTAATGGTGATGAACTTTTTAAGCTTTTGTTTGTCTGAGAAACTCTTTCAATTCTGAAAGATGACCTTGCCAGATAAAGTATTCTTTGTTGTAGACTTTTCCTTTCAGTACTTGGATTATATCATGCCATTCTCTTCTGGCCTGCAAAGTTTCTACTCAAAAATCAGCTGATGGGATTTATAGGTTATCCTTTGTATGTAACTATTTGCTCTTCAAGATTCTCTCCTTATCTTTAATTTTTGACACTTTATTATGTGTCTTGGTGTGGATCTCCTTGGGGTTTTCTTGTTTGGAGCTCTCTTTGATTCCTTGTCCTGAACATCTGCTTTTTTTGTCCAGGTGTGGGAAGTTTCCAGGTATTAATTCCAGTCAAATAAATTTTCTGCTCCTTTCTCTTTTCTCCTTCTGGGACCCTAATAATGAGAATATTAGTACACTTGTCCTAGTGACCCCTTAATCTATCCTTATTTTTTAAATCCTTTCTTCTTTTTGTTGTTCAGTTTGGTTGCTTTCCACTACCCTTTTTTTCAGATCACTAAATCTTTTCTTTTGTATTGTCTAATAGGTTATTTATTCTCTCTAGTGTATTTTTCATTTCACTTACTGTAGTCTTCGGCTTTGATTTGTTCTTTTTTATATTTTCTCTCTCCCTCTCTTTCTCCTCTTTTTTTTTTTTTTTAAGATTTTATTTATTTTTTTGACAGACAGAGATCACAAGTAGGCAGATAGGCAGGCAGAGAGAGAGGAGGAAGCAGGATCCCGGCTGAGCAGAGTCCAAAGCAGGGCTCGATTCCAGGACTGTGGGATCATGACCTGAGCTGAAGGCAGAGGCTTTAACCCACTGAGCCACCCAGGCGCCCCTCTTTCCTCTTTTTTAAGTTCTCGCTGAGTTCATCCATTTTTCTCTCAAGTCTGGTGAGAATCTTGACCATTGCTTTGAACTTTTTTAGGGTGATTGCTTATCTCTGTTTCATTTAGTTTTTTTCTTTTTTCTGAGATTTTTATCTTATTGTTTGACTTGGATCATAGGGTTCTGTATTTTCATTTTGCCACACTCTGTGTTTATTTTTATGTATTAGGTAGGTAAACTACTTTTCCTAGTCTTGAAAGCAGAGGTCTTATGAAGGTGTCCTGTGGGACTCAGTAGCATAATCCCTCCTGATCATCAGATTCAGGTGATCTAAGGGTGCCTCCTGCGTGGGCTGCATGGACCTTTTTGTTATGACTGGGACCCAGCACACTGGTGGGTGGGGCTGTCTGTATGACCAGCCATGATTCCTGAAAGGCGTACTAGTGAGTGGAGCTTGGACCCCAATGTGGCCAGCTGGGAGACAAAGCTGTAGCTGCTGGGCGTATGCTGGTGGGTGGGGATGGTCTTCAGCTCTGCTGCCTGCAATAACTGGCCATAGCTTCCTTGGGTGTAGTGGTTGGTAGTGCTGGTCTCTGGAGGAGTTGGCTGAGAGGACTTGCTGTAGCTCCTTTGGGCTTGCTAGTGGTTCAGAGAAGTTAGCTCCCAGTGCAACTGTCTCATCTATGGCTGAGAGGTCTTTCTGTAGCTACTGCAGGTGCGCTGCTGGGTGAGGTGAGATCCCTTTCTCCCAAGGGCTGGGAGTCATTGTGGAGGCTTGCCAAGCCAGCTGGGACTGCCTGACAGATGTGGCAGGTGATTTTTGATTTGGGGTGATGCCCCTCCCATCTGAGTCTGCCCACCAGGGGAGGCAGTGCAGGAGCTGCTTTGGAGGGGGTCTGTAGGGCAGGTTGAGTGGTGCTAGTTAGGCTAAAGGAGAGCAGGAAAAATGGCACCTATTAGCACTTCCATTTCCAAAGAAAACTCCTAATTTATGCTCTTTCTACCACATGCCCTAATATTAGTCACTATATCTCCCTCATGTATAGCCTATGTGATTTCCACACTGCTTCCTTTGTGTTTGGTCACTCTTTGAGTGATGCAGTGCACTGGCACTTTAAGAGCAGAATCTTGGTTTCCTGTAGCTCTCTGACTCTCCCAGGGTTAAGCCACACTGATTTTCAAAGCTGGATATTATGGAGTCTCATCTGCCCAGTGCAGTCCCCATGGCTGAAGATGCCTGATGTGGTATTTGATCCCCTTGCACTTCAGGGAGGACCTATGTGTCTACAATGTCCCTCTAGCTTGTGGGTTGCTCAGCCAGGGTTTGGTTCTCAGCCACCCCCTGTGCTTCTCTGACCCTTCTGATGTGGCTTCTTTATGTCTTTAGTGGTGGAAGACTTTTTCTCCTAATCTTCAGGCTGTTTTCACTGTGAGCTGCAGTATATGTAGCTGTTGTCTCAGTATGTCCATAGGAGCAGGTGAGCTAAGGAGCCTCCTACTCCACAATCATCCCTGGTCAGCAACCATTATTGTTGTTTTTTCGTTTTTTTATTTTGTTTTGGTTTTTGTTTTTGTTTTTTGCTATGCTCCAGGGCAGGTGACTCAGCACAAGAACCCTTCAATAATATCCCTCCTATTGTAGGCTGCCCATCAGGGATGAGGTTCCTGTTTTTACCATGTCTCCATCTCTCTTACTCTTCTCTGTCTGCTCTATCGTGTGTGTGTGTGTGTGTGTGTGTGTGTGTGTGTGTGTGTGTGTTTTCCTATACATCACTCAGTGCTCACCACAATCAGTATACTCCTCACATGTTTCACTTATCCTTCCACCCACCTCCTCTCTGGTACCCATATGTTTGTTCTCTATATTTAAGAGTCTATTCTTTGTCTTTTTTCCCTTTTTTTCCCTTGTTCACTTGTTTTGTTTCTTAAATCCCACATATGAGTGGAATCATATGGTGTATTTCTCTGACTGATTTATTACATTTAACATTATATTCTAGAACATCCATATTGTTGGAAATGACAATATTTCAATCTTTTTTTATGAGTAATGTTTTCTAAAAATTCCATTGTATCTATACTACATCTTTATCCATTCATTGGTCAATGGATATGTGGGCTGCTTCCATATCTTGGTTATTGTAAATAATGCTGTAATAAACAGAGAGGTGCACATATCTTTTTGAACTAGTGTTTTCATATTTCTTGGGTAAATATACAGTAGCAGAATTATTGGATCATAGGTAATCCTATTAATTTTTTGAGAAACCTCCAGACTATTTTTCCACAGTGGCTGCACCAGTTTGCATTCCCACCAACAATGTCTGAGGATTCCTTTTTCTCCACATTCTTGCCAATGCTGTGGTTTCTTGGGTTTTTTATTTTAGCCATTCTGACAGATCTGAGGTGATATCTCATTGTTGTGCTTTGCATATGTCTGATGATGAGTGATGTTGAGCATTTTTTCATATGTTGGTTGGCCAAATACAGTCTTCTTTGGAAAAAAGTCTGTTCATGTCTTCTTATTTTTTAATTGAATTATTTGGAGTTTTTTGGTGTTGAGTTGTGTAAATTTTTTAAATATTTTGGATACTAACCCCTTATTGGATATGTCTGTTGCAAATATCTTCTCCTATCCTGTGAGCTGTCTCTTTGTTTTGTGGATTGTTTTCTTTTCTGTATGGAAACTATTAATTTTGATGTTGTCCCAATAATTTCATTTTTGCTTTTGCTTCCCTTGACTCAGGAGACATATCTAGAAAAATGTTGCAATTGCTGATGTCAGAAAGTACTGTCTATGCCCTCCTCTAGGATTTTTTTTGTTTCAGTTCTCACATTTAGGTATTTAATCCATTTTGAGTTCAATTTTGTGTATGGTGTAAGAAAGTGGTTCAATTTTCCCAACACTTTTTATTGAAGAGAATTTTTCCCATTGCATATCCTTGCTTCATTTGTTAAAGACTACCTGACCATGTAATCATGGATTTATTTGTGGGCTCTCTATTCTGCTCCTTTGAGCTACATGTCTATTTTTCTGCTATTACCATACTGTTTTGATTACTACAGCTTTGTAATATTACTTGAAGTCTGGAATTGTGATACCTCTAGCTTTTTTCTTTTTTCCTAAGATTTCTTTGCCTATTTGGGGTCTTGTTGTTCCATATAAATTTTAGGATTTTTTGTTCTAGTTCTTAGGTAAAATGCTGGTATTTTGATACTGATTGCATTAAATTTGTAGATCATTTTGGGTAATATGGACATTTTAATAGTATTTATTCTCCTAATCCATGACCATGGAAAATCTTTACATTTACTTTTGTCACCTTCAATTTATTTCATCAACATTTTACAGTTTTCTTTCACCCCTTAAGTTTATTCTTAGGTATCTTATTATTTTGGATGCAATTGTAAATGAGATTGTCTTCAAAAAAAATATTGATTTTGTATCCTATGACCTTACTGAATTCACTTATCAGTTCTAATATTTTGGTAGAGTTTTTAGGGTTTTCTAAATATAGTTTCAAAGCATCTGCAAATATTTAAAGCTTAACTTCTTCCTTACCAATTTGGATGTCTTTATTTATTTTTGTTGTCTGAATGCTGTGACTAGGAGTTACAGTACTTCGTTTAATAGAAGTGATTAAGAGTGGATATCTTTGTCACATTCCTGATCTTAGGGGGAAATCTTTCAGTCTTTCATTATTGTACATGATGTTAGCTGTCGGTTTTTCACATATAACCTCTATTATGTTGAGGTATTTTCCCTCTAAACCTACCTTATTGAGAGCTTTTACTGTGAACAGGTTTTGTACTTTGTCAAAAGCTTTTTCTACATCTATCAAAATGATTATATGATTTATTCCTTCTCTTATTGATGGGATGTACCACATTGATTAATTGGCAAAGCAGATTCACTATTGCATCCCAGAAATAAATTCAACTTGATCATGGTGGATGATTTTTTTAAGGTATTGTGGATTTGGTTTGCTAATATTTTGTTGAGGATTTTTGCATCTATGTTCAGAGATAGCAGCCTGTAGTTCTTTTTTTGTAATGTCATTACCTGTTTTTGGTGTCAGAGTGCTGCTGTCCTCAGAGAATGAATTTGGAAGCTTTCCTTTCTCTTCTATTGTTTGGAACAGCTTGAGAAAAATAGGTATTAACTCTTTGTTAAATGTTTGGAAGAATTCACCTGGGAGGCCATCTTGTCCTGGACTTTTGTTGGAAGTTTTTTTGGTTTTGTTTTGTTTTGTTTTTTTATTCCTAATTCAATTTCATTGTTGGTAATTGGCCCATTCAAATTTTCTATTTCTTCCTGCTTCGGTTTTGGTAGGTTATAGGTTTCTAGGAATGTATCTACTTTAAGGCTATCCAATTTGTCGGCATGTAATTTTTTATAACGTTCTTTTATAATTCTTCATATTTCTGTGCTGTCAGTTATTATTTCTCCTCTTTTCTGATTTTGAGTCCTCTCTCTGTCTGCTATCTGTCTGTCTGTCTCTCTTTTTATGAGTCCAGCTAAAGGTTTATTAATTTTGTTGATAGTTTCAAAAAACTAATTCCTGGTTTTATTGATTTTGTTTGTTTGTTTCTTTCTTTAACATTTATTTCTGCCCTAATCTTTATTATGTCCTTCCTTCTACTGGTTTTGGGTTCTCTCTCTCTCTCTTTCTCTCTCTCTCTCTCTTTTTTTCCCCCTAGCTCCTTTTGGTGTAAGTTCATGTTGTTTATTTGGGTTTTGTTTGTTTTGTTGTTTTTACTTCTTGAGGTAGGACTATATTGCTATAAACATCCCTCTTAGAATCACTCTTGTTACAGCTTAAAGATTTTGGAACTCTGTTTTCATTTTCATTTGTCTCCATGTGTTTTTGGATTTCCTCTTTGATTTCTTGGTTGACCCATTAATTGTTTGGTAGCATATTTAAGCTCCATGTATTTTCATCCTTTCCAGACTTTTTCTTGTGGGTAATTTCTAGTTTCGTAGAGTTGTGGTCAAAAGATGCATGGTATGACTAGTCTTTTCTAATTTGTTAAAGCTTGTTTTGTGGCCTAACATGTGATCTATTCTAGAGAGTGTTTCATGTGCCCATGAAAAGAATGTGTATTCTGTTTTAGGATGGAATGTTCTGAATATATCTGTTGGATCTATCTGGTCTAATGCCACTCTTTCCTTCATTTTTGTTTGAATGATCTATCCATTGATGGAAATGTGGTATCTAGTCCTTTGTTATTCTTGTGTTACTATTGATTACTCTTCTTGTGTTACTATTGATTACTCTTCTTATGTTTATTATTAGCTGCTTTATGCATTTGGGTGATCCCATTTTGGGTGCATAAATATTTACAATTGTTATATCTTCTTGTTGGATTGTTCCCTTTATGATTATATAGTATCTTTCTTTGTCTTTTGCTACAGTCTTCGTTTTAAAGTCTGTTTTGTCTGATATAAGTATTGCTACCCCAGCTTTCTTTTCACTTCCATTTGCATAATAAATGCATTTCTATCCCTTCACTTTTAATTTGCATGTGTGTTGATGTTTGAAGTGAGTCTCTTATAAACAGCATGTAGCATTTTTCTTTTAATCCATTCTGTCACCCTATGTCTTTTGATTGGAGTGTTTGGTTCATTTACATCCAAAGTAATTATTGAGAGGTTTGCACTTTATTGCCATATTGTTACTCATTTATGGTTGTTTTCCAGTTCTTGTTTGTTCTTTTTATTTATTTTTGCTCTCTTCTCAGTTTGATGGCTTAGTTTAGTGATATACTTGGATTCATTTCTCTTTATTTTTTTTTGCAAACCTATTACTGTTTTTTTTTTAAATTTGTGGATACCATTAGGTTTATATATAACATCTTATGCATATAGTGGCTTATATTAAGTTGATGGTTGCTCAAGTTTGAACTCATTCTAAAAGCACTACATTTTTACTCACCAACCCCCACCCAACACCATGTTTAAGGTACATGGTGTCATAGTTTACATCCTTTTATTTTGTGAATCCCTTGACTGATTTTTTATATAGATATCTTTACTGTTTTCATGCTTCTTACTTTCCTTCCTCCTGCTTATGGTCTTTACTTTCCACTCACAGAGTACCCTTTAATATTTCTTGTAAGCCTGGTTTTAGTGGCGATGAATTCCTTTGTTTCTTTGGGAAACTTCAACTCACCTTCTATTCTGAATGATAGCCTTGCTACATAAAGTATCCTTGGTTGCAGATATTTTTCTTTTAGCACTTGAATATATCATGCCACTCTCTTCTGGCCTCCAAAGTTTCTGTTAAAAAGTCAGCTGATAGGCTTATGGGAATTCCCTTGTATGTAACTGTTTTCTATAATTGCTTTTAAAATTCTCTTTATTACTACCTTTTGCCATTTTAGTTACTTTGTGTGTTTGTGTGGAGTTCCTTGGGCTGATTTTGTTGGGAACTCTCTGCCTCCTGGTTCTGGATTTCTGTTTCCTTCCCAAGATTCAGAAACTTTTTGGCTATAATTTTTTCAAATATTTCAACATTTTCTGCCCCCTTTTCTCTGTGTTCTCCTTCTGGGATCCCTATAATGCAAATATTATTACACTTGATGCTATTGCCCAGTTCCCCTAATCTATTCCTTTTTTTCTTTCTTTGTTCTTTCTCCTCTTCAGCTTGATTGCTTCCATTACTTTGTCCTCCAGGTCACTGATCCATTCTTCTGCTTCTTTCAGTCTAGTATTTATTTCCTCTAGCATAATGTTAATTTCAGTTATTGAGTTATTCATCTCTGATTTGTTCGTTATGTTTTCTATTTGTTGAGGGTCTCACTGAGGTCCTCTACTCAAATCCCAGTGTTGTTTCTTCTCTCCATTTTGCTTACTTCTCTTGCTGGGGTCTTGTCTTGTTCTTTCATTTGGGACATATTCCTTTATCTCCTCACTTTGCCCAACTCTCTCTTTTTCTGTGTTGGAAAAGTCAGCCACATCTCCTGCTCTTGAAAGTAGTGGCCTTAAGAAGAGGTCCTGCAGCACCTGGGTGGCTCAGTGGGTTTAAAGCCTCTGCCTTCGGCTCAGGTCATGATCTGAGGGTCCTGGGATCAAGCCCCTCATCGGGCTCTCTGCTCAGCAAGGAGCCTGCTTCCTCCTCTCTCTCTCTGCCTGCCTCTCAGCCTACTTGTGATCTCTGTCTGTCAAATAAATAAATAAAATCTTAAAAAAAAAAGAAGAGGAAGAAGAAGAGGAAGAGGAAGAAGAAGAAGAGGAAGAGGTCCTGTGGTGCCCTGCAGTGCAATGTTTCTGGTTCACCAGAACCTGGTACTTCAGGGGTATCTCCTATATGTGTTCCATCCACCCTACTGTTGTGGCTCAGCCACATTTGCCTTCAACGTAGTTGTCTGCAGTGGCTCTCTTTGGCTATTGTGGGTAAGGTTTGGTCCCTCTGTTGTTACTGGTCAATCTTGGGCTGCTTTGGGCTTGAGTTAGGTCAGAGCAGGTGTTTGCCAGGGCTGCAGTAGCAACAAACGTAGGATGTTCTCCCTGTGTTGTCCCCTGAGCTTTTGTTGGTGGATGGGGCATGCAGCCAGAGCAAATATCTGCAACCAGCCCACTGCTGGGGCTGCAGCTGAACCAGTATGTATGGTTTTTTGTCTTCTTCCTGGGGCAGGAGTCACTTTGGGGTGGTGCTGACCCTTGTTGGGGATGCTCGCCCCTGCCATGCTTATGGTGCTGCTTTGGAGGGACTCTTACTGAGGGCATGTGGTGGTGGGGGTGATGGTCTGCAGGAAAACATGTTGGGACATGGTGATAGCAAGGTTTGCACTAGTCCACTGTGAGAGAGGACTGAGACAGCTCCTGCCACCATGACCAGGTTGGAGGGTGAGGTCCACAGGAGAACCTATCATTTGTTTTTCATGCTCTCAGTTCTTCAGGGGGAACTGCTCTATGTATAGGTGTAGATTCAGTGTGTTTGTGAAAGGGTCTTTTTGTGCTGTCATCTTGGACCATCTCTTGAAGGTTTCAATTTTAAATACAAAGCTCATGGAGGCCTCATTGAGAAAGTAACACTATGCAAAGACTTGGAGGAGAGGGAATTAGCCAAGAACTAAGAACTTGGAGAGGCCTGTCTCCAAAGGAATAACTAAAGCAGTGCCTGGTGTGTTAAAAGAACAACAGGGAAGTTGGGTGTGTCTGAAGTTGAGAGAGCAGAAGAAAGTAGGAGAGGAGATCATGGAGGTGCTGGGGAACCAGACAACTTAGAGACCCTTAGCTCCCTATCTCTACTCCCAGGACAGCAAAGGGATCTTTATAGAAGAAAAACATTGGGAAAGGAGACAGGATTCAATTTGTACATATGATTTTTTTTTTTTTTTGGTAGATCAGGGACTGACTGTATTTTCTTAAGACCAATACAAGGTATTGCAAGGCTCCACATTCACATAAGAAGCTATAAAAATTGACAAATACATGCCTATTCTCCTGTGTTTTGGGGTAGGTGGGGAAAATGCTGCTCTTCTAAGAATGTGTTTGGGGTAGGTGGGGAAAATGCTGCTCTTCTAAGAATGTGTTTGAAGAAAAAGTCCTCATAGTTGAATGCCTGCCTCTCCTTCCTCATTTTGAATGGGCTTTGGTCAGAGAGCTCTTTTGAGCTTGACTTTCCAAAAACGAACACCTTGGAGAAATCAATTGCAAACTCAAGGACAAAAAATAAATATGGAGCCTTAGCTGTCTTCAGCAGAGAACACAGGAGTGGATAAGCTTCTCTGGCTCAGTCATTGTTGAAAAATTAATCATTTTTTTCTGCAGCTAAGTATTTCAAGGTGATTTGATGAAACTTTATTTGTGTATCAAATATCTTTGTGTACTCAATGTGGTTATTTCTGAGCTGGTGTCTCTATGGATGGTATTTTGGGGATCAAAAAAAAGCTATTATAATTAATAGCATTCATTCATTCTTTCAATTATTGTACAATTTATCTAAGTTAAGTCCTATATATATATACATATAGAGTAATCACAGGGTTCTAATTTCCATAGTTTAGCTCCCTTCATAAGTGTCTGTCTAGATCGTCATGCTGTAAGATACACTGAAGCTCAATGACCAAATGCAATGGCTCCCTGCACACACGGAGCACAGATATTGATGATATTTCTTAAGAGGCAACACCAAACTACTTCCTGAAATTTATAGGGTTTATCACATGGAGCCCAGCATTATATCAGTGTTTAAATACAAGTCTCTTATCTTCCTGATGGAGGGCAAAGAGCTATGTAAAATGAAGGACAGAAAGGATTTAGACTCAAAAGGTGAATTTTATGGTAGTGAGCATTGTCCAGGTGGCACTTCAATGGGAAGTTGAACCTTATTCTATACTATGCTGGTACTGAGAGGTTGAAGAAATCCTTGGCTGATCCCCAAGGTGGCTCTAGTGATGGACATGTCAACCCTTTCTCTTTTAACCCACACTGAAGCATCATTGTTTCACAGTTCTGAGCTGATCTTTTCAGCAATTTGCTACTTCAAGTCTACTTATCTGTCAGTCACTCTTAAATTCATTTTACACAGCTGACTGTGGTGTTATCACAGTCTTCCTTATACTAATGCATTTAGTAGTTGTGTGGATTTGAAAGGCTGCCAACACAGAGGAACAGCTGAAAATGCTACTATCCAGCCAGACTGTCCTTTTCTTGATCATCTTGTAACTGCCATTTGCAATTTTTATATCTGGATTCTTTGCTGGTCTGATTGCAGTCATTGGTTTTCGATAATGGATTTTTTTTTCTTCCAGTAATGTTGTATTTTCCAACACATACTGAGTAAGGGTCTGTATCAGACAACATTACTAAGTTTCCTTTGCAACTACTCCTGTAAGCAGCTTATACTCTATTGGTTGGTTAGAAGGCAATGAAAAAAAAAAGTAATAAAAATAGGGAAAATGCGGATTTAACTGGGAGGCAATTGGCATAGTAAGAAGATACACGTGAATTCACATTCCCATACTGCCAAGTACTAGCTGTTGATCTTGGATAAGTTACTGAATTTCTCTGAACTTCATTTCCTTTATCTGTAATTTGGACACAGGCATACCTGCTTTGCATAGTTATAAGATTAAGAGATCATACATACGAGAAGCACTTGGAATAAGGTAGTTACTGTGTTTAGTATTTTTAGTAATGTTAACTATTTTTTTTAAAGATTTTATTTATTCATTTGAGAGAGAGACAGCACAAGAAGGGAGAGAAGCAAAGAGAGAGGGAGAAGCAGACTGAGCTGCAAGCCTGATGCAGGTCTCCATCCCAGGACTCTGGGATCATGACCTAAGCTGAAGGCAGACATTTAACCGTCCGAGCTTCCCAGATGCCCCGAATGTTAACTATTTTTAATAATTTTAATTTAATCATCAACTATTTATAAGACAGAAATGCTAGAAATAATAGGAATTTGCAATTTCTAAGATTTTGGTTTTGACTTAGCTCTTTGGAGTCAACAGGGATGCTGTGGCTACTTTTACCTGCGAGGGCCAGTGAGTGGGTAGGATGGCTGGTCAGGTGTCTCGCTCCTTGCCTCTCCTTTCCCCAACACACTTCCTGCCTCTCCTCTTGCAACATGAACTCTGCGGTGGGGGGAAAAAAGAGCTCGGTAGGATGGTTCCTGTTGAAGTACTGTGTGCTGAGGGTACACCCCAGAAATAAAAATATTTTAAATATTTTAAGACTATGTCTACAGGTATAATTGAGAAATAAAAAAATACATATTTAAGGTGTACAACTTGAGGTTTCAATATACATATAAATTGTGAAATAATCACCACAGCCAAGCTAATTAACATACCCAATCTTTTTAACTTCAAGTAGGTTGATCCTGACTCTCCCTGTACAACTATTTGCTATAACATAGGATCCTAATTAACTGATTAGAATTTCTAAAACCCAATTCACCAACAGCTCCACTGTTAGAGCGGAATGGATGGACCAGTACGTTCAAGCAGCAATGGGTTTATTCATTACTCAGCTCAATTAGGCCCCTAGAATGTTCATGTTGGAAAGGAAGTTAATGATCAGCTAATTAATCCCTCTCAACCTAAAAATGAGTACATTGAGCCTTAGAGAAGTGAAATGGAACCTGGGTGAGGTCACACTGACAGTCGGCAACAAAGCCTGAGCAGAAGCTGTTTTGGTCTTATATTTTATTACTAAAGAATGTAATTGTTTTATTTATTACTAAAGAATGTAATTGTTTTATTTATTTTTTGTTTAGAGTCCTTTTTTTCTTTTTTTTAAGGCACTTACTTAATCACACTGAAACCATCCCTTCTCAAACAACTATCTCTCATTCTTTGTTCTTGGAAAAATTACTTACCTCCCTAGATTTGGACTCTGATGAGCACAGAAGCTATAATACAAATCATGAAATGAAAAGCAGGTGCAACGTCTGTGACTCAGTGGCAGAGTTACCAGGAATAGGGGTTGGGGGCCCCTTGCAAGACTCAGTACCTAATTTGTCATGAATAACTTTATACCCAAACTTAAAGAGTCCCCTACCCCAAACGGTATTAATTTCAGGCCCCATGAAATCTGGGTTTGCAGCTCTCTATGGTATGGCGGAAATGCCTTGGAGCCCATTGGACTTGGGTTCAGTCCCTCTCTGTTACCTACTGGTCAGCGGAACTTGGAGAAGTTACTCCAGACCTTTGTATAACTATTTCCTCATCTATAACCTGCATAACGAAGCCAATTTCCCTGAGTTGTTGAGAGGCTTCAGGAAGGTGAACTGGAAGTCTTTGGTTTAGTGCCTGGTACAAAGAAAACCTGCAGTAACATCACGCAGGGAGGTTGTCTGATATGGCTCTGGGTGTTGGCTTTAGAACCAGACTTACCTTCCTTCAAGTTCCTGCCCCATGTTTGACACTGACTGTGTGGCCTTGGGCAGCTTTGGCCTTCCAAGGCTTAGAAGTTCTCTCATGTCTAACATGAGGTAATAAGAAACCCCAATCAACAATTGTTTAAGATTAAATGAGATGATGTAAAGTGCTTAACAATGTGAGGGCTCTTTCTGTTAAGAACAATTAAAAACAGAACAAAACATTCAGAAGAGCTTAAAGCCTGGCTTTCACACTTACTGGCTACAACCCAGAATAAGAATTAGATCTTACCTTGTTCCTCAGTGTACACATAAACATTCTCACAGGACTACTGCGTGAATCACGCCGGATCATGCATATGGCCAGCTTCATAGAGTGTTCTAGAGCATTGGAAAATAGTGCTGGATCTGAATTCAGGGTTTCCCGATCACATGCCCAACCAGTGCTGGCATTTTGGTAAGCCTCTTCCTCAAACCACTGCCCCTCCCCCCAACACACACACACGCACTTTGATTCTCTCATTTCCTTTTTCAGAATCCCACAGAGTTTGGAGAGAGGAGGAAAAAAGACTAAGGTATGTGAAAAATCTGAGTGTATGTACCCTTCCTCTGATCACCAGTCCTTTTGCCCTTGGTTACCTAACACACGTTAAGTGCTGCCGGAATTGTTCAGTACCAAACTGTTCATCTGGGTGAAGGCCAGATGAGGGCTGTCTATACCGTGTTGTAACGAAGCATGCTCTCCCCTCCTCCCAGATTACGTGCCTGCTGTTTTACCGAATATTCTGTCTAGACAACAGGCAGCTTCCTCTGTGATAAATTACAAGTCTTGGTTTCTCAAGCTGGTTTTCTACATGAGGGGTAAATACACTGTTGGAATGATTATTCCATGGCTGCCCTTTCATCATTCTGTAGCAAATTCAAATAACAATAGCATAAGATTGTAACTTTTAATAACATTCCCTGCCCTTCGATGAGTTATGAGCTAAATTATATGGGCTCAATAAACTTCAGCTAATGATGTTTTGTACGCTTATAACTCATGCAGGGGGAAGTTTTATGTATCTCTCTTAGCTTTTTCACCTGGGGATGCTCGATTAAAAACCGCATTCATTGGTTTGGCACAAGATCCACGGTGGCTGCTAACCTAATTGGCTGAATTTTTCTTCACTCTTCTTAGATTCCCAAACTCCTTGGCTGGGCTTGGTGAACAAGGGCCAGGGAGGCAGATAAAAGGATATTGTTGTTATTTGTGTATTTTCCCCATGCAAAATATCATCTAGGCAACCACTGGGACATTTTGGAAATGTATTTTTGACCATTTTTTATGCCTTGTCTTTTTCAGTGGAGGGCAGCGCCCCGCCCTTTTGTGGTGGTTTAGGTGTTAATTGATATACTGATGAAGTCAGTCACTCCGTCCTTTTCAACACGTGTTCTTACTGTCTGCCCTAGTTATAATGCATTAAAATGTGTTTTATTATTCCTGAGAATACACATCCCAAGCACCAAACTCCAGGCATGTTGCATCAGCTTGAAGATAACACTCACTTGTAATCAAACCCCATACACTGGAATTTTTAGCTCATGCAGATACACAATGGAAATTATCACTTGAAAGCCATTTGTTTACATCTGTTAGCCCAAGTCCTAGCCCTCTTGAAACTCAGCACCCCAGAAAGCATTCCACGGTTCTAGGCTGGGACATTCTGGCCCTGAGGGGAATGTTCTAATATTCTAATATTACCCACTGTGGCAAATGATACACACTCAACCTGCCCCTTAATATCCTGGTGAGAGTCAGGAGTTGGTAGCTAGGATTGCCTAATGGCTTTGACAATAAATGTGTGCCTCAAAACCAAGGTACATCTGAGTTCCCTGTAAGCAAATCTTCACTGTATAAAGCCCCGTATCGATGAGCCAGAAGCATATTCTCACTTATAAAGAATGGATAACCCTTTTATCTTAAATTGATCATATGATCTTCCTATCGCAACCTAAATGGGCCTCACTAGGCAACATTTTCTGTTATCAAACAGGCTTCCAGGAAAAAAGAAGACATAAGATCACTTACTGTCCAGTGCAAATCTTCATTTTTGACAGAAGTCTTCCAGTGTGAATCGGTTCACACTCACCATCTCTGTAATTTAACTCGGAGGGTTCACCAGGGAGGTATATTGCTTAAAACTACACAGACCATCAGTGCATTAGGTGGGCTTCTACCATGTTTATTTTACCAGCACATAAGATATAGAACACATAGGGAACTTTACCAGAGTACTTTTTTGTTTTTGGCTTTGTTAGAAAAATTTTCATCACACATGATTTACAGGTGTCTCTAAAAGTCTTTATTTTTCTTAGGTAGGCTCCATACCCAGCGTGGAGCCCAGCATGGGGTTTGAACTCATGACCCTGAGATCAAGACCAGAGGTGAGATCAAGAGTTGGATGCTTAACCAATTGAGCCCCACAGGCACCCCTCTAAAAGTTGTTTTAAATACAGAAAACCATTTTGTTCACATAAGGACGATACATGGGAATTAAAATGCGATAAAAGGGAATTTGCTTCTATTTTGCAACTTTAAAAACTATCCATGATAGAAGCGCCCAGGATGCAGAACAGGTTTTGTATATATTTAGACAGAGAGTTATGGGTGCCTTGATTTTACGGAGAGGTTGTGAACCCATCTGTTTGTTAAGGTATAGGAATCTGTCCAGATAATACCGAAAATGTGTTCAGTGACGTTTAGGTCCTTGCCAATGAACAGGATCACAACACTGCATTGTTGTGTGTCCTTGTTAATCTAAAGCTTGGTTAAGAAAAATGGTCACGTAGGATTGCCTAAAGGATAGGTTGTGCACTCACGCCTTTACGTTTTCTGATTACCGTAACTGCTTGGACTACACTCTCAGCTCCTTAACGATGGCACTTCCTATCACAGGACCTGCCTCTGGGCATCTGCTGAACGTACTAGAGAAGGTAAGTGTGTTCAGAACTTACTATGTGTGTATTGTAGGACTGGTTGGAGAGTTTTGAAGGTTCTGAATATGTAAGTTTCACTTCCTAGAGAAATTTCATTCCAGGCTTTAGTACTAGGAAAAAGTGTATTTCTCCTAATTTTAAAAAGAAAAATGTTTGCGAGCAGGCTGTGTCTGCCCAGACGTCTCTTTGTGATGAGCCCTAGCTTTGCAATTCTGTAGGACCTCAAGGCCAACTTCTGTGTACAGACTTGACCCTGGTGTTCATATTGTTAACCAGTTCTTACGGTTCCTTCATTTTAAGACAGTCTTTGTCTTCGTATTTGAGGAAGTTTAGATACATTGCTATGCAATCAGGAAAGATACAGGACTAGGAGCATACATTATTCTATGATACTTATTACTATGTTGCAAGACAAGGCTTCTCCAGTTCTTCATGCATGTTTTACTTTTCCAGATGATGATGAAGGCCTTTTCTTAGCCTGGTTTTGTCCACAGGTGTACAGTTAAGAAGACGCTCGGGCTAGGAGAACCCAGGACTTGAGAGTCTGGCTCTGGAAAAGTCGCAAGCACTCCAAGCCTCTGGGCTAAAAAGAAGCCATGGTAAGGAATTATTTTTCACTTGTTCCCTGCAGCCCTACTGTTTGAGTTCAAACACTGTCTACACTAAGTGTGAATATTTGTCAAACCCGATCCTCTGACTGAATGGTCGCCTTGCTCCCTTGAGGGCACTTTTCACTCGTTAGTTCTTAGGAGGCGTGGAAGTGCCAACCAGCCCCACTGCCATGCTGGTAATACCTGAAGGAGGAAGGAAACAAGGGGACACAATCGCTTTGTGCAGTACACTTTTATTTTCCTTTTACCTTTGCAGTCATCTTTGAGTAATCGTTGTGTAAACAATAGAATGGAATGAAATTACATTAAATTGTTTGCAAATGGCTCTAGAACACCTTTACAATTATGACAAGGCAATTTATAAATAACTTTTTCTTTCCTTAGTAATATATATTTGCTTTTTAAAGTACATTAAAGAGCTGCCGTATCTAGGGTTAGCTAGGAAAGAGCAATGGTACCGTCCTGGGAGCCCACCTCCCTGAAAGTTTAGACTCCAATTTTGAAAATCCTAAGGTTTACTATTCCGTAATACACAGTCAAGCAGAGGGCTACTTGGGTTGAAAGGATTTATTCTTGAAACTTAACAGCATTTTACCTTTTTAGTCATTGCACAAAACCCTTTCTATTTTTCACTCCACCTGGGTATTCTGCAGAATTTCAAGTAAAACTCAGATCCTGGTAGCTTCAAGTTTATCACCTTTGGAACAACAAATCCTATCACTTAAGGAGAAGTCAAATCAGAGATGGGTACATAATGAGCAGTCTAATAGAATGGCAACATTTTATATAGCATTCTATACGTTCCAATAAAGCAAAACTTACATATGCCACTTGATGTAGAGGAAATTTTAGATCTGAGACTAAAAAGTAGAGCAGCCTCAGGCACATTCTTAATATGAAAGTTTTCAAGGCACCTCCCTCTCCCAAGAGACAATCAGATTGTGGATTGGTTTTTCTGCAAACAAACCAAAAGAATAAGCATCCTAGTTCCTAATTCAGTCATTTCAAAAATCAAAAGTTATAAATACTCCAAAGATAGACCTGAAATTTTCTGTTTAAATAACAAGAGATTAACTGCAAGAAGCATATAATCAAAAACTTTTCTTCTTATAGCTAAGGTGTGTAATGCATAAATATATGAAAAATAAAATTCACAGTCAGTTTTAAAACTAGAATTCAAGTTTGGCTAATAAATCTTAATTTTATAAGTATATTAATTTCTAAATACAACATAAAAGAGGCAGTATTGTCAGATGTACAATTAAAGTAGAACAGAAAGAACAACAATGAGAGAAGAAATAGGCTTCTGATAGAAAAAAAATTCCTTTTGTTGCCAATAAATAGGACCACCTGAGTGTATTTCAGATTCTTTTCACTTAAGGGATATCCAAATTGATTGCTAAGAATATTAAATAGCTTTTGGAAAAATAAGCAACTGTCGTGCAGCTGTGGCATTTGCTTGTTCTCATACTGTGGATTGCTAGAGAATAAAGCAGAACTCGGAGTGTTGTAAGTTTAAAAAAATTCTTTTTTATCCCATTTCATTGAAGCCAGACTCTTCACAATCTTCTGATTTTGTGGGGACTGGGAGTGAGGGGATGGAGACAGGATGGGGGAAAGAAGATTGAGGGGAGCAGTGTGAGGTGAGGGGCATGACAGATCAGGGAGATGTCAAGGGACATACATCAGCTGACGCTCAACTGAGCAAACCCGATCAGCTTCACTTCATCAGGAATCTCCGACCCATCACAGCCTGAAGCCTGAAAAGGGAAAAAGACACTTTCAGTGCCGGTTGATCCAAGCAAAGGCGCAGTCTGTATGGGGCCAGTGTCCCATGTCTTCCAGGACAGAGACTCATCCTCTTGAAGGACTACTGTAACAAATCTGGTCACTATGCTATCAAGTACAGAAAATGGGGGGTGGGGGTGGATTTGTTCTCGTTAAAACACCACAGTCTCCAGACTTGGAGCTTTGAAACTGTCAATGACTGCCAAGAAACTGGTTTTAAATATACTTTCAAATTAGAGCTCCTTAATCATTTTAAATGATTATGATAAAATGCCTTGGAATAAATTTAGCCAAAAAGATGAAAGACCTATACTCTGAAAACAAGACACCAATGAAAGGAGCTGAAGACACAAATGGAAAGATAGACCATGCTCAGCTCATGGACTGGAAGAATTATTAAGATATCCATATTACCCAGTGCAATCCTTATCAAAATACCAATAGTATGTTTCACAGAACTAGAACAAATAATTGGAGTTTATATAAGACTCTAAATAGCCAAAGCAATCTTGAGAAAGAAGAACAAAGCAGGGAGGTATCATAGTCCCAGATTTCAAGTTATACTACAAAGCTACAGTAATCAAAATGGTACGGTACCAGAACAAAAACACACAGATCAATGGAACATGAAAGAGAGCCCAGAAACACACCTGTACCTATATGGTCAATTAATCTACAAAAAAGGAGGCAAGATATACAATGAGGAAAAGACAATCTCTTCAATAAATGGTGCTGGGAAAACTGGACAGCTACATGCAAAGAATGAAACTAGACCACTTTCTTATAACATACACAAAAAATAAACTCCAAGTGAATTGAAGACCTAAACCCACCAAAATTCTACAAAAAAAAAAAAAAAAAAGTGGGCATTAATCTCTTATACCTCAGTCTTAGCAACAATTTTCTGGACCTGTCTCCTCAGGTAAAGGAGACAAGCTAACAAACTACTGGAACAACACCAAAATAAACTTCTGCACAGCAAAAGCAACCATCAACAAAATGAAAAAGGCAACCTACTTAATGGGAGAAGACATTTGCAAATTCTGTATCTAATAAGGGGTCAGTAATCCAAAATATTCCTACAACTCAGTAACAAAACCCCCACACAACCCAATAAAAAATGGGCAGAGGACCTGGACAGAAATTTTTCCAAAGAAGACAAACAGATGGCCAATATACACACATACACATATACAATATACAACAAAGATGTTCAACATCACTAATCATCAGGGAACTGTAACTCAAAACCACATAAGATATCACCTCACACCTGTCAGAAGGGCTAGTATCAGAAGACAAGAAACAACATGAAGAGGTATCCTTTGTGCACTGTTGGCTGGGAATGCAAGTTGGTACAACCACTGTGGAAAAGAGTATGGTAGGTTCTGCAAAAAGCTAAAAATAGAAATACTGTATGATCCAGTAGTTCTACTATTGGGTATTTACCCCAGGAAAATGAAAACACTCCTTTGAAAGGATATATGCACCGCCATGTTGACTGCAGCAGCATTTACAGTAGCCAAGATAGCCAACCTAAGGGTCCATCTACAGATAAATGGATAAAGATGTAGAATATATATATATATAATTCAATATTACTCATCCATAAAAAGGAGTAAGATCTTGCCATTTCCAACAAGGATGGACCTAAACAATATACGCTAAGTGAGATAAGTTAGCCAGAGAAGGACAAATATCACACTTCAGTTATATATGGAATCTAAAACACAAAACAAATGAACAACAATGAAACAGACTCTAAATACAGAGAACAAACAGGTGGTTGCCAAAAAGGAGTGATGGCGTGGGGGTGGAGGGGTGGGGGGATAAGGGAATTAAGATGTACAGATTTTCAGTTGTTAAAATATGAAAATAAGCAAAAGCTATTTAACTGGTCACTGAGGGTAATACGGTTGTTACCGAAAGGCATCCTCTATAAAACCGGTCAGGAAAAAAGTGTTTACCAAGTAGTAGAAGGGCTCATGACAAACAACTTATTTTTCCAGAACAATTTTGTTTATAATATTTTAGGACATTTATTGCCTAAAATTGTCCCAACTTATATTGTGTCAAATACTTTGATTTTTTTCTCCAAAATTAAAAGGAACTGGAAACAAGGCATTGCTCATCAAACCTCTCACTTGTCCTCATTCAAATTTTTTTATTTTTTTTTCAACTCCCCTTCTCTCTCTCTCACACACGCACACACAGTATGCATATCACCATTCCAGGCCACCTCTTCAGAGTGCATAAACCAGAATCTGACATTATGTAAGTACAAGTGGGGAGAAAAAGGTTTGATAAATGACTGGGAATGGGCAATTAATCACCAAAGGACCATACAAACCTTTTCTTGCCCTAATTCCTGCTAAATTATTGTCAAAACAATTAGTTTCCCATGTTAAAAAAAAAAAAAAAAGCCCTTTCCAATCATCACAATGAACCTGCTTTGCACTGCTCCAAAAACCACTGCATAAACTAACTCAGTCCTTTGTCACCCCCAACATGTTTCCTTACAATAAACTGCTAATTAGAATACAGAACTTGAGTATTTTTAAGTAATTATCTTTAAAATAATGGTGTCAGTACTTAAGCTTATATAAGAAAGTCAATAGCCTAAAGGGTAGAAATACAAGTGGGCATTTTAAAAATTTACTTTGTGCCTGCCCATTGATTTCTTTGGTTTTAGTTGACAAGATATTCAGTAAAGGGCAATTTTCACTGTTTGTGTTGCCAGGGGTAGTAAGATCAGAATCACCACCCACCCCCTCACCCCCAATTATTTTCTTGTTCCACACGAGTTTGTATATCTCCTTAAAGCTTCCTTTCTTCTTCACCCCTGCTAACATCATTTACCCAGTGCAGTGAATGGGGGCAGACACAATGTGTGGAATTAATAGGCAAATGACAAACACCACAGGAGCAAGGATGGCTGCTGACAGTGACAAGCAAGGACTAGCCAATGGGAAGCACATCAGTGCATGTCAAAGATACACCAGAAATTTGGCAATGGGAATTAGCAGGATGTGGAAATGAGAAGAAATAAAGTATCCAGTAGTGGTTAAAAGAAAAATCTTAAATCCCTTTTGCAAAGAGAAATAGAAGTTGAGAATTTACAACACAAGTGGGTGATCGAACCAGTGATTGTTGTGGGTACATCACACAGGGAGTCCATCTCTCACCCTCTGTCCCAGTGCCTCCTGTGGCTACACTGGAACACTCGGTTTCCTGGCAGAGTCACAGGCCAGGTTGTCTGGCTTTCATTCAGGCACTCGGCTCTTCTTCCCCCACTACCCTGCTGACTCTCTCTTAACCAAGGCTGAGTTCTTGTCTCACTCACTGTGGCCTGCAAAACACTGAGGGCAATAGGAAAATGATTCTGGATTCTAGAGCAAAGGGATTAGAGACCCTTAAAGCAGCAGTTCTCAAACTTCTCAGTCTCAAGTACCCTTTATATTCTTAAAAATTATCAAGGACTTCAAAAGGCTTATGCTTTTTAAAAAAATCATTTACCATGATCAAGTGGGATTTATTTCTGGGATGCAAGGGTGGTTCAATATTCATAAATCAATCACTGTGATCGATCACATCAATAAGAGAAAAGAACCACATGGTCATGTCAACAGACACAGAGCATTTGACAAAGTACAACATCCATTTATGATGAAAGACCTCAACAAAGGGAAGACACCTCAACATAATAAAGGCCATCTGTGAAAAATCAACAGCCAACATCCTTAATGGGGAAAAAAGAGCTTTTTCCCCTAAGGTCAGGAACAAGACAAAGATGTCCAGTCTCACCATTTTTATTCAATGTAATACTAGAAGTCCTATCCAGAGCTATCCGACAACAGCAAAAAAAGGTATAAAAGGCATCCAAATTGATGGAGAAGGAAAACTTTCACTATTCACAGATGACTTGCTACTTTATATAGAAAATCCAAGGACTCCACCAAAAAAACTGATAGAACTGGTAAGTTCAGTCACAGGAGACAAAAGGTACAGAAATCGGTGGCATTTCTATACACCGATAATGAAACCTCAGAAAGAGAAATTGACAAAACAGTCCCATTTGTAACTGCACCAAAAATAATAAGATACCTAGGAATAAAATACTGATGAAAGGAACTGAAGACAACACAAAGAAAGAAAAAGACATGTCATACTTATGGAATTACAGATACAATTAAAGTGTCTGTACACCCAAAGTAATCTAGACATTTAATGCAAACCTTATCAAAATGCCACCAGCATTTTACACAGAACTAGAACAAAAAAACCCCTAAAATTTGTGTGGAACCACAGAAGACACTGAATAGCCAAAGCAATCTTGAAAAAGCAAAGCTGGAAGCATCACAATTCTGGACTTTAAATTAAAAAGCTGTGGCAATCAAAACAGTATGGTACTGGCTTAAAAAACAGATATGGAGGGGTGCCTAGGTAGCTCGGTCAGTTAAACATCTCTTGGTTTTAGCTCAGGTCAAGATCTTACAGTTGTGGAATTGAGCTCTGAGCCAGGCTCTGCCCTCAGTGAGGAGTCTGCTTGAAATTCTCTCTCCCTCTCAAATAAAATCTTAAAAAACAAAACAACAACAACAACAAAAAACCTGTAGATCAATGGAATAGAATAGAAAACCCAGAAATAAACCCACAAGTATGTGGTCAGTTCATCTTCGACAAAGCAGGAAAAAATATTCAATGGGAAAAAGTCTCTTCAACAAATGGTGTTGAGAAAACTGGACAGCCACTTGCAAAAGAAAATGAACCACTTTCTTACACCATACAGAAAAATTTGAAATGGATTAAATACCTAAATGTGAGACCTGAAACCATAAAGATCCTAGAAGAGAACACAGGCAGTAACCTTTTTGACATCTCACCTGTCTCCTGAGAAATAAAAGCAAAAACAAACTATCAACAAAACTAAAAAGGCAACTTACTGAATGGGGATATTTGCAAATGATATATTCAATAAAGGGTTAGTATCGAATATATATAAAAAAAACTTATGAAACTCAACATGCAAAAAAATAATCCAATTAAAAAATGGGCAGAAGACATGAACAGCCATTTCTCCAAAGATGACCTAAAGATGGCCACAAAACACATGAAAAGGTATTCATCACTTACCATCAGGGAAATGCAAATCAAAACTACAATGAGATTTCACCTCATACCTGTCAGAATGGCTAAAATCAACAACACAAGAAATAACATGTGTTGGTGAGGATGCAGAGAAAGGAGAGCACTTGTGCACTGTTGGTGGGAATGCAAACTGGTGCAGCCACTGTGGAAAACAGTAGAGGGTTCTTCCAAAAGTTAGAACCACCCCCACAATTCAGCAATTACACTATGGGTATTTCCCAAGGAATACAAAAACACTAATTCAAAAGGTTACATGCACCCCTATGTTTATAGCACCATTATTCACAATAGCCAAGATATGGACGCAATCCAGGTATCCTCCGATAGATGAATGCATAAAGAAGATGGGGTGTGTATGTATACTATATATATATATATATATATATATAAAATGGAGTATTATTCAGCCATAAAAAGAATGAAATCTTGCCATTTGCAAGGACATGGATGGAGCTAGAGAATATTATGCTGAGTAAAATGAATCAGACAAGAAACAAAACCCGGGGGAAAAAAGAGACAAATCAAGAAACAGACCCCTAATTTTGGAGAACAAAGTGGTTACCAGAGAGGAAGTGGGTTGGGAGGATGCGTGACACAGGTGATGGGGATTAAGGAGGGCAGTTGCTGTGATGGGTGATGTATTTAACTGTTGAGTCACTAAATTGCACATCTGAAACTAATATAACACTGTGTTAACTATATTGGAACTAAAATTTAAAAAGCTTAGGTTTTTGTAGGTTATATTTATTGTACTGACTATTTTAAAAATTAAAACTGAAAATTTTTAACATTTTAAACATGATTTTAATATCGAAGTATTAAAATAAAAACAAACATGCTTATGTAGATTTTATTATACTGACGATCTCAGAAATTAAAACTGAAATTATTCACTTACTAATTTACTAAATTATTCACTTACTAATTTATTAAATCTAGTAATAAACCTATTACATGCCAACAAGTAAAATCTTAATGGAAAATGACCACAGTTTACCAAAACAAAAATTTGAGAATGGCACTGCTTTACATTCTGCAAATCTCTTTAATGTCTTGCTTAACAGAAGATGGTTAGATTTTCATATTTGCTTCCACATTTCATCTATTGTTTTATGTTGCTCCCTTGACATATATAAAGAAAATCGAGGGCACCTGAGTGGCTCCGTGGGTTAAGCCTCTGCCTTTGGCTCAGGTCATGGTCTCAGGGTCCTGAGATCGAGTCCCACATCGGGCTCTCTGCTCAGCAGGGAACCTGCTTCCCCCTCCCTCTCTCTGCCTACCTCTCTGCCTACTTGTAATCTCTCTCTGTCAAATAAATAAATAAAATCTAAAAAAAAAAAAAAA
>PISX010019423.1:0-37908 GCA_004024625.1 Mellivora capensis | reverse complement strand
GTGAGGGTGTTCCTGGATGAGATTAGCATTTGAATGGGTAGAGCAAAGTAAAGCAGATGGCCCATTCAGAATGTGTGTGGACCTCACCCAATCAATTGAAGACCTGAATAGAACAAAAAGACTGGGTAAAGGGGAGCTCTTTGGCCTGACTGATAGAGCTGAGACATTGGTCTTCCCCTATTCTTAAGCTGGAGCTACAGCTGGCTCTCCTCAGTTCCAGCTTGCCAGTTGCAGATCTTAGGACTTCTCAGCCTCCGTAACCATGTGAGCCAATTCTTCATAATCAACCTCTCCTCTCTCGCTTTCCCTCTCTCTTCGTATCTATATACATATATCTATATCCATTTATCCAAATCTCTGTCATCTCCTGTTGGTTTTTTTTCTATAGAGAAGTCTGACTAATACACTTATTATTTCTAGGGTAGCTTCACCTATGAATTTATGCCTGTAGCTCCATCTCCAACTTTCTGCTGAGCATATCACTTTATATTGTAATTGTCTCTCAGTGTTAAGTTGAGAAAGGAATAATTGCCTGTCTTCCACACTTTTTATCCACAATCCTTAGTATGGTGCCTGACATCTAGTATATACTGAATGAAAAAAATAGGTCAAGTTTCCAATCAGAGAAATATCTAGATTGCTTTAATCAAGTAAGCCATTTAATCTATTTTAGCTATAATTGGCCCGCAGATAACTTATACTCTGGTAGACATTACTCAGTGACCCTTAAGTCATTAAACCCTTCAGTCTACCTATACAGCAATCTTTTGTTTTGTTTGACTGTTCAGCTTATGATGTCTGAAGGAAAATGTCTTTCTGATACACATTACTCTTTAAAAAACTAGACAGACTAATGGATTTGCTTGTTTCCATTCCTGACTGGGTATAAAACCAACCAGGGTCCAAGTATGGAAAAAGACCATCACATGGATGGGAAATTCTCCATTTTCCAATTTACTCAGCCCCTTGTTCAAAATGAGACAATCATCTTCCCATAATAATTAAAGGCAGGAAAGGCTATAGGTAAACAATTATCATGGTTGAAAATTCCTGATCTTAAAATAATTCCAAATTGAGCTCTTTCATAATTGCATTCATTGCCTTAGAGAAAATAATAAACTTAAGTTAGGAAATGTTTTGGCATGTAGATATACATCAAGATTGTCTCTTTTGTTGGGGTATGTGTATTAAGAACAGAATGGAATTTTTAGAAAAGTAGGTCAATGATGGTTAAAATTACTCTGCTTCTCTATTCCTCCTGTTAAAAATTTTTTAAACAACACTTAAAGCCAAACATCTAGTCTAGGTTTTGTACACATCAATAGAAAATACAAACAAGAAATAGAAAGAACACAGATACCACTATCGATCCCTCTATACACAAAAGGAGTTATATTCTTTGGTATTAGCTTTAAAAAGTGGTGTTCCCCACCCCACCCCCCTAACCCCCCAACCTCTCCCATTCAATAAAGAAGTCAACAATTCATTGTGCGTGAGCAGGAGCTGCAAGGAATTATTGAGAAAGAAAGAAAAAAAAAAAGCATTATACCATTATTCCAAAGAGAGAAACACATTTCAAATCAGGCTTATGCACTCTCTTGGATTTAGGTGCTTGCATCTTTTACTGTGTACAGAATGAGTGAGGGTGAATACAAGCCTGTTGATGGTGTCTTGCACCAAACCACATTACTAAAATCCGTTTTCTATAGAAATTGCTCAGTGTTCCTTTCCTTTTATTCCCTGCATTGTTGTACCATAAATACCTAATTTAAACTAACATGCAATGCCATTTTAGTAAGCCTCTGAAAAGCCATTCATTTAAGTACATGATATAGCACAGGGAACAGGCTGTACCCATTATGCCTGCATACTTCTCCATGTAAACAATGACATATTCCTGTCAAAAGCTGATACTTACAATTCTAAATTTTGAACTAAACTTGTAAGAGATAAGTTGTCCTTTTTTCCCAAAGACTAATACAATGTCCCCAACTTTCATGTAAAAGTATCATTAATGCATTTTTCTAAAGAGGTTACATATGGCACACATTTATCACAGTGTAATTCAATTTTCTTTAAAACTCAATACTCCCAACAAATACTTTTTCTATTTTCCTTTATTATCCATTTTAAATAGAGACAATTTTATAGCCAGTCTTCTTCACTTAGTACAGTATCATAAACACTTAACTCTGCTTTTACATGCATTTCTTTATATCATTGAAAGGATGTGCATAATTACCATAATCATTCCAGCTATTTATGTTTTTTTCTGTTATAAATCACACTGTAATAAACCTATTTGTATATATAAGTTTTCATAATTTAAGTAAGATATATTCTTAGGAATAGAATGCTCTTTTAATGACCTTCTTTCCTAAATGTAAGAAATTGAATCAGTATCCCAAATTTAATCACTTCCTTTCCAGATTGAATAAATAAGGATCTAATCCTCCTTTTACACAGTTACAAAACAGGCTAATAATTCAGACTTGGGGGAATAGACCCAGATCTCAATTCTATCTCCAATACTTGCATGATCTTTGGGAAGAAACTTATGTCCTACAGTTCTTAGTTCCCTAACCCAAAAATGGATACAACGACTTCTTGTTTCTGGTCCAGCATTTAAAGAGCTTAGAAGTCACTACTCCATCCCTAAGAACTTGAAAAAAACTGAAGAAACTGCGAAATCAGCTCTTCTTAGGTTGCCAGTAAATGGCACAAAGCAACTGTTGAGAATCACAACCTACCAGAGGAAAACCCCACTAGCACCATGGAACCACTGCTGGGGTGGGAGAATCTGAACTATAAGTGATGAATTGCTGGAAGGTTGGTGTGCATAACTCTGGGAGTTAAAAACTCCTGTGAGACCCCATCATTGTTGGGGAAGAGCACACTTGTGTGAGTTTTACCTTAAGAAGCTCAACCAGATCCATATGGGGGAAATGTGAGAAAAATCCCCCCCATCTTTGGCAGAAGAAGGAAAATGGAACCATTACAAAATGCACCAGAACATTCTGTTCTTAACAAGGACTGCCTTCAGGAGAACTTTTATGTATACACACACACACACGTGTGTGTGTGTGTGTGTGTGTAGATATTATATGTATATATATTATAATATATGCACATATATGCGTGTATATCATATGAATATATTATAGTGTCTGTATATAATATATGTATATTTTATAAATATATTTAATATATAAATATGAAATTATATTAGATATAGTAAATATATTAAATATGTTTAAATATTAAATATATATATTTTTAAAGATTTATTTATTATTTGACAGAGAGAGAGTAAGGGAGGCAGACAGAGGGAAAGGAAGAGAATCTCAAGCAGACTCCCCTTTGAGCACAGCTCCCCTGTGAGCAGGGCTCCACCTCACAATCCTAAAATCACAATCTGAGCCCAAATCAAGAGTCAGGCATTCAACTGACTGAGCCACCTGGGTGCTCCCAGGAGAAATTATTTTATTAGAGCCTAATCTTCTGGGTTTGATTGTTCTAAAAATCTAAAAATCTGTTTAGAAGATTCTTAGAGCAGTGAAAAACACTGTTTGATACTGTGATGGTGGATACATGTCACACAGAATGAAACCTAATGAAAACCGTGAACTCAGGCTGATAATGTGTCAATATAGGTTCATGGATTGTAACAAATGTACCACTCTGGTGAAGGATGTTGATTACGTGGGAGACTGTGCTAGCATGGGGTCAGGGTATATGGCAACTTTCTGCTCAGTTTTGCTGTGAAGCTGAAACTTCTCTAAGAATTGAAGCTAATTATAAAAAAAAATAGGAGTACAAATGCTTATTTGTCCATACAGGTGATAATGCATATTAGAAAATGTGACACATATATCCATATATATATATATATATAGACACACATATGTATATATGTATATATATATACACACACACATATACACACATATATATGTATGTACATATATATGTATATATATGTGATATATATATATAGTGTTCCATATTCAAAATAATCATAAGATTTCACAAATTTCACAAATTAGTAAACACTTGAGTAATGTAGAATTTTGATTCTACATTATCTACATTATTTTAATGACAGAAGAGAATGTTAATGCAACTGGATTTCATTTAAAATCAGCTAAAAGAGATCATAGGGCTGGTGGTAGTTATACAGTTCTGGATGAAAAACAACTGGGTTTTTATGAACTATTTCTGAGATTTGGAAAATTGATGCTTCCAATTTGGAAAAAGTATTACTAGGAAAAGATGTCAATAAAAAAACAGCTCACTGATCTTTAAATTGTGTTTTCAGCCACCCTTGGGCAATTGTTTCTGAAACCACGACATCCCAGGTTTTTCTTCATGGTTTCAGAATATCTTTGGAAGAACCAAGAGTCAGGAGCATTTTAGAGAGCTAAAGGACTGAGGCTTTGTGTTCAAGATAGGTGTCTCTTCTAATTACTTCCAACCTTTCCTTTATCCTCTAGTCTGAAATGTGACCAGTTTCTAACACTTAAAGTACGTATACAGTTCTTTCTGTTGTAAAACTATGTTAAATACAAATAATCCTTTTTCAGTGAAGGCTTCTACTGGATCTTTTTTTTTTTTTCACTTTTAATTGTTCAACTTTATTATATCAAATGATTTTCATCTCGAGAATTAGTGGTTAATGAATAATCATTTGGAATATGTTTTATGATCATTAAACATCCTACAGATACAATATGGTATTTATATGCTTTTCCACAGAAAGTTTGTGTTTCTATTTTGTTGTCAAGAATAACTGATTATTTTAATTAAAATAAATTGACTCAGTGACAGGTGGCCAAAGGAGGTATTTCTAGGAGCTTAAGGTGAGTGGGGAATGGACAATAATTACTTAATGGCCTGACTCTACTCCTTTGGTTGAAGAAAAAGCTATTTAACTTGGTTTTTATTCTGGCAAACAAGAATAACTGAGTTCCCACTGCTCAAAGATAAAATGAGCTGCATTAAATATGTTGAGTTTACTTGAGCAAACATTTATCTGAATCAGGCAACACTCAACCAAAAGTGGTTAATAGTGCTCCTAACCACTGACAGGAGCTAGGGAAAGACTTGGATAGAGAAAAGGTGGAAGGAAAGCAAAGAAGTTGTGACTTGGTTGTAGCTTAAAGCCCGGTTGGCTCTTTGTGGTTGGTTGTCCCTAGGTTTCAGTGTCATAACCTTGAAGCATGTCCAGGCTTAGAATTTGGTTTGCTTATGGGCTTATCCACAGCCCAGTCACCTCCATCTAGGGGCCTTGTTTGTTTAATTGAACACCACATTTATCAAAGTCATGTGGGGATTGTTGGTTATTTTCAATTTTAAATCTGAGGAATGAAAAGATAATTCCTGAGTTTAATGAAATCCCTCTATTGTTGGTCCATAATTGGAAAGAAGAAAAATGAGCAAAAAGATAAAAAGAATCAGAAATATGGAATTGAGTTTGAGAAAACATGACTAAAACGTGGCTGTCAATTTGGTTGGAGGGAAGGTTGTTCAAACAAAAGGCGGTGTAGAGGAAATCAGAGAAGACTGCTGCTCAGTTGATTCTTTATTTATGGGTAATCATATATACAACCAGCAGAGAGTTCAGGGGACTGAAATGAAGGCTGTAATTGGGTTATAGGGCTGTAGGATATGTCCACTGAGGAATTCAGAAATGGATAACAGGTTGTCTGGAGCCCTGTTTTCATGAGTACCTCAGTGGCTTTCAGGGAGCATGGGGTAAGATAATCAGGTGCCTCAGGACATGAGAGAGAAGAAATGAGTGTGAGAAGGTTATGTAAAAGCACGTCCTGAGGTTGGCATGGTGTGGGGATTTTTTAGCCTCTTTTTGGCTTGAGAGACTAGCCAGTGTTCTGAAGAAAAACATGCAAGACTGGGTTGTAGTCTTTAATTCTCTTTGATCTTATTTCTAGAGAACTCCTTTTATTACTTAATAAGCAAGATTATAAAACTAACACTTCAGGCAGAAATCTGGAAACCTAAAGGGCTAAAGGGTTGAAAAGTAAAACAAGTATCTCCACACTCTGGGGTAGTAGCTCTAGCCCAAGGAATGAGAAGAATGAGCTGCAGTAGTGGGGTAGTCTCTGTGCATTGAAAAGTGTTAACTTAAAAAAAAAACAAAAACAAAAAAACCCAAACTGCCAGTTAATTCCTAACAGAGAGAAATTTAGCATGTCTGACTCCATATTGCTTCTATTTCCCTTACTGTTGCGACCCACAGCTTAGAAATTTCTGCTGAGCCTTGCACGTAGGCATGTTTACAGATAAGATTTGCAAAAACGGCTTTTGACCCAAAACCTATCTCACCCAAGGAGATAAGGAAGTGCTACAAAAATGACTAGGCTATGTTTAGGATTCACAGGAATGACATGATCAGATTTCTGTAGACAAAGATCAACTGACCAAGGACAAAGAAGTTACAAGGCCTTCCTTAGATGTTCACAGATGTTAGTCACTTTTGACTCCATCCTCCTCCAGCTTCTCCCTTTTGCTAACATAAAAGAAGCTCAAATTTCATGATGAGGGAAAATAGTCTGCCATCTCCTTGGTTTGCTGCCTTTCTGAATAAATTCTCTTTCCTTACCCCCAACATCTTGCCTCTCAACTTAATGGCCAGTTGGGCAATGAGCAGAATGAGGTTGAACTCGGTTACAATTTTGCCAGTAAAAGATGGGTTGATTCAGGAAGAACAGAGAATGGCAATTAGGGCAAGACCAGTCCAGAGATTAGAGGAGAGGTGTGCTATTTTATAGAGGAAAGGGGTAACGTGGGAAGGTGGTTACAAACCAAAGGTCCACTGGAGTAAACTGGGAGGTGGAGGTGTCGAGGCCTCTCATTCGCTGAGTTGTGAGTCTCATTCGCTCGGCTGTTGCTGGGAGAGGAGGTAAGACTTTCTTCTTCTTGCCAGAGGAGGAAAGTAGAATCCACCTGTGAGGCTGGTCTCTTCCTGTTGGATTTGCAATTGATGAGGAGAGGGAGGGCCAGAGAGTTCTCCCTGACAACATCCTGACTCCATTTTAGTGAGCTTCCCCTTTATGAATTTTTACAAGAGCAGCAAGAAAACACCACAGCAGTCTCCTTGAACAGTGAGCCTGAGGAGCAGAGAGCTAGAGGCTTCTGAGCTCCCTAAGGGGAGGGTTCATAAGCAGCAGCACAGCCCTAAGCAACAAACAAAACATGTACTGGAAAATTATCAAACATTTGTTGAATTGAATCAGAATAAGCAAAAATGATCACCATGAGAGTTAGAATTGGTTTGATAACTTTTAATCAGGTATATTTAAACACTTATTGTTACACCATAACATCACTTACCCTTTACCTTTAGAATTGGGATACTTGATTATGTCAACAGGCTTAAAGCTTGTTAGGGATTAACAGAGTCTCTCCTCGTTGGCCCCTGCCCCCGCCCCACCCCAGCTGATATTGCCCCAGATCATCTTGGAAGAACCCGGTTTATAGTGCCATAGGATCAGGGGAGAGAATTATCTATTCTACACACCACACTACAAAAACTCCTCAAACATACACCTGGAAGATGAAGAGGCTGAGAGTGTGGAGAGTAGTTTTCCCTGTTTTGGAGTGGCCACTGTGACAACATTGCAGCAGTGGATTTTCTACATGATAATAACCCAAAGGCACAATGCTATGATTGTTTTCTGGGTCTCGTTTTGCTCAGTTCTTTAAAAAGAGAAATGTTTTCATATTATTAGATGATTTCTTGCTCACCTGCAGAGACTTTGAATTTTTACAAATCTACTTTGAAATTTTAGCAAATTTTCCCGCAAAGTCTGTTGGCAAATAAAATCCCTACTGTCTCTACTAAATATCCTCCACTTCTCACCAAATTAACATTTTTATGATAAATAGTATTAGATGCTCTATGCTTGGGATAGCTTTAATAAATCAGTTTCCATTATGATGCTCTCTAAACATGGAAATACAAAGTGTTACTAGCAGAGGCAGTCCACTGGATCATTAAAACTCAAAGAGGTCCAGCGCCTGGGTGGCTCAGTGGGTTAAAGCCTCTGCCTTCAGCTCAGGTCATGATCCCAGGGTCCTGGGATCGAGGCCCGCATCCGGCTGTCTGCTTGGCAGGGAGCCTGCTTCCCTTCCTCTCTCTCTGCCTGCCTCTCCGCCTACTTAAGATCTGTGTCTGTCAAATAAATAAATAAAATCTTAAAAAAAAAACAAAAACAAAACTCAAAGAGGTCCTAAAAGGGATGTCACTGGTTCATCAACATTTGAAGTTTTCAGTTCTTTCCTACAATATTTAATGCTTACACAAGAATGAAGGATCAGATGGAAAGAGGAAAGCTTTATCTCAAGTTGCCCAGGTGAGTATCATTTAAAAATGTTGTGTTGATTTATGCGTGTGAGAAGGTGAGGTGGGGAGGGTTGTAGTGTGATCCTCTTCAAAACAAACTGAACTGGGTTTTATCTTTATTGCCACAAAGGGATTAAAGAGGCTGTGTGAGAGGGAAGAGTCCCCAGGAAGAGTTAAGTTGCAGACCTCCCACTTCAAGGAATGTCACCTAATCAGGGTTGTAGCAAAGCACACAAATCAGATCTGAGGCTTGCCCTACAGAGGGGCTTTTCAAAGACTTGCCTTCAAACCTGTGGGACTCTTCAGATCATTTGCTCCCTGAGCAACTTCTCTGGCATGGATATGAGTGCCCTCTGTTCCTGCAGGGTGCCATACACAGCTTTGCAGTGGTGCAGAAACAATAGAAAAGTAGACTCTTTAGAAGAACCTCCCCTTCATTCAAAACGCACATAAAAACAGATTTACCTTTTCCCCCCAGCTTTACTGAGATATAAATGACATATAAAACTAGAAAAGTAGACTCTTTAGAAGAACCTCCCCTTCAATCAAAACGCACATAAAAACAGATTTACCTTTTTTCCCCAGCTTTACTGAGATATAAATGACATATAAAACTGTGTAAGTTTCAGGTGCACTATGTGTTGATTTCATACACACATATTGTAAAATGATGACCACTGAAGCATTAGCTAACACCTCCGTCATGTCTCATAATTACCATTTCTTCAAAAAAAGAAGAATTTTTTTTTTTTTTTGTGGTGAGAACATTTACTCTCAGCAACTTTCGAGTATATAAACAGTATTTTTAAAAAATTTTATTTATTTTAGAGAGAGGCAGTGGTAGGAGAGAAGGGGAGAGGAAGAGAGAGTCTCAAGCAGACTCTACACTGAACACAAAGCCCTTTGTGGGGCTCAGATCCTATGATCCTGAGATTATGACCTGAGCCAAAATGGAGAGTTGAAGGCTTCACTGACAGTGCCACCCAGGTGTCTCAGATTTCATTTGTTTATTTAGAAAGAGTGAGAGGGTATGCTTGTGTGCAGGGAGAGGGACAGAGGAAGGGGTGGCGCAGAGGAAGTGGAGGGGCAGGGAAGGGAGGGGCAGAGGGTGAGAATCTCAAGCAGACTCCCCGCTGAGCACAAAGCCCAAGGTGGGGCTTGATCTCGTGAACCCTGGGATCATAACCTGAGCCAAAATGAAGAGCCAGATGCTTACCCAACTGAACCACCCAGGTGCCTCATAAAACAGTATTCTTAACTATAATCAACATGTTGTTTTCTGCTAATAGGATACCTTCCACTTGATCATTCAGTGATGGGGAGCTCATAGACTTGAAACAAATCTCAATTCTGAATAATTACAAAATGTAAGACTATGCTCCCTGATATTTAAATGAAGTTTCTTTCTAAACTTCCATACATCAAGTTATACTCTAATGTTACCAGTTATAAAGCATTTCTGTTATTGCTTTTACAACAGCTTACTTCTAATACTTTAAGGCAGCTTTCCCATCCCCACTAAGTATTTTCAACTCCAGAATTAACATTCTTAATTCTTCAGAATTTTTCTTACAGAATATAGCTACTCCCTTTTGTAGTCTACTCACCACTCTCAAAACTTTCTACAGCTTTATTATATTTTATTACAAAATCCACACCCAGCATGGAGCCCAACATGGGGCTTGAACTCATGACCCCGAGATCAAGACCTGAGCCAAAATCAAGAGTTGGATGCTTAACTGATGAAAAGGCGCCCCAGGTTTATCACATTTTAAAACACAATAACCATATATAAATGTAATACACTGCATGTGATCTGACCAAGATAGTACAGTAACCTAAGTACAGTCTTTCTTTCTTTCTCAGTATAAGGATTTTATGAGTGTTTTTGGCAGCTCATTACACATGTTGGCTTATACTGAGCTTTAGTTAACTAAAACTTTTTCCAAGTGAACTGTTTAATCGACTTACCTGAAGCATAATGCAGATTTTTGGATTCATCCTGATTAAATTTAACCTTGAGATTTTTGACCTGAATCTTGATTCTTATGATTCTAATTCTTTATCATCTATGTATATATATATGGGAATAGAACAGGGTGAAGTGGTAAATCTTTGGCTGCTACATTGGAAAATAACTATGGATTGTTGTTAATCATTTTTGCAAAGATTATTCAACTGGCTAAGCCACACTCCGTATGTGGTTCAAGCTTATCTTAGGGAAGAATCCTCCGAATGCCTGTTGTAAGGACTGTTAGATCTTTGGTAAATCCATTCGGCTTCCTAGTAAGCACCAGCATTTTTTGTTAAACATTAATATGAAATGTACTTAAAGTTCTACCCTAAAGATTTCCAGCTACATATGTCATATTTTTGGAATCTTTATCTAGAATTTCAAATTTGTCATTAAGAGAATATTTATCTTTCTTTGAGGCCAACAAAATAAATTTTAAAAAATAGCCTTCATCAAACTATTGTTAATGACTTTTCCATGATGATTATCCAAATTCCTTTCCATATCTTGGAATATAATTCAGTTAAAAATTGCATAAGGGTTCCAGCCCTGAATTTGATTATAGGAGTTTAAATTCAGCTGGGGTCACTCAGAATGTATGTGATCTTAGTTAAATGACTTATATTGTTAGGGCCTTATTTGTGAAGATGATGAATATGAAAACATTGGTAGCAATAGCCATCAATCTTGGATTGAAACTCCTGTAAATGGTATATAATATACTCATATTCATAGTTTCTTCTTAAATTCCCACAGATTATTTTATAAATATTGCTGGTTAGCATATTTCCTTTGTCCCCAATTCACTGTACTCTTGGGAATATCTACTATTAGCCACACAACTGTTTAATCAAAGGAAAATACTACTTAAATTATCAGAAATTAACTGCACCATCTACACATAGACTCAAAATTCTGGAAAAATTCAAACTTCAAGTCAATAAACTTCACTGAAACCAATGGCTTATACTTTTTCTCATGCAATTTAGTGAGGCTTGTTTATATTTTTACTTCTTTACTCAGTCTCTCAGCACTTCCTAGAATGTTAGTGCTTCTGCTATCCCCAGGCATTTTCTTTAGAATTCACCTCAGCTGAATCCAGTTCTTTCCGCTTTTGGCATTGGCCCCAGATCATTGTTTCTTTAGATTATCACTTTTTTTCTTGCCAAGGGTCACCCGCTACTGTAGAATATCTATGCCAATTCCAAGTCTGCTATAGTTTTGTCTGCAAAAAGTTCTTTCTAAATCATCAGAAAGAGTGGACTTCAACTCTCAATGGCAATTGCTGTAGTCTTTCTAATATTCCCATGGCCTTTTCTATTGGGAGAAAGGAAATTAGTCTTCAACATAACATTTTAGAGTTTAGTTACAAATCCATTTAACTGCCCACCATTTTAGAGTTCTGTACTATGTTTTGGTAGAGTTTCAAAAGGAAGCAAGCATAGCTGATATTAAGATTGGTGCAGTTTTGGACAATATAGCTGTAAGTAATTCTTCCAAGAATGTAATTTATTATTATTCTCGTATTATTCCCTCCTGAGCTGCCAGTTCCACAATTTTCCCAATCATCATTCTCTTCCCTTCTGACACCTCAAGGCACTCAATTGCAACACATACAAGGCCAAGTTTTGAAGGACAATAATCCATATTCAGCCCATAATTTTGGCTTGCTTTGCCTATCATTTTTTTCCCCTTGGAATTGTACAATCTTTGGGTTCTTCCAGAAAATATAAAAATGATCATTGTCAGTATAGGACCCTGTCCAAGATGTTTCAAGATTTTGAATCACAATACTGTTCTTGTTCAAGTTTAGCATGCAACCTTCCCAGGCTAGAAAAATACAGATACAGAAGGATGGCAATGGCCTTCTTATTTTACATCAGAGAGAAGAAGGTTTGTTTTGTTATTTTCCTCAAAGTGGAAATTCTGTAAATTGATTGAACTAGGGATTATTTGTGTGATGAGGATACTATAAAGTATGTGTCTTCATTACAAGGCTAAAGCTTTTTAATGAAATATTATTTCAGCAATTTGAACTAGGGATTATTGGTTATATGAAGGGCACGGTAAAGTTTTATGTCTGTTACAAGCCTAAATCTTTTTTAATAAAGTGTTTGGACCATTATGTTTTCAATTTGCTTTTGAATAGATAATGACTATCAATCATAGCCTTTTATGAAAAATTTTCAGTATGATCCATAAAAGCACTTGCATTAAAATGTGAGAATGAGTGGGAGTGATCTGTACCTTTAACTATTATTGTCATTAGCATTAAATGATTCCTCTTAATACTTTTTTACTTGAATGGCTATTATAAAATTATAATTTTTCAAATGGATATTTAAAAAATCACAGAAAAAAAAAGATGGGGGTGTACAAAGGTGGAAACTACTCATGCAGGAAGTGCTTTTCCTGCCTTGGGAGCTCTACAATTTTCTGGGAAATATTGCCATAAAACACTTGATATTTTTAGAATACTTTTACCATCAAAAATCTGCTACATTTTAACACTTCCTCTCTCTTCTTTAACTGCAAAAAGAAAATTCCAATTTTCATGTGTTTTAAATAAGTGATTGCCTTCCACCCACCTCTTCTCTTAACTCCCATTTGCCAAGCTTGACATTATCTGGCTCTTTCCCTGGCCTCTTGTGGAGCACAAAGTTGTGCCTGCCATTAATGGTGTCCCCTAAGCTGGTGATGTTTATCAGGCCAGCACATACGATTGATCCTGGCTTTTGAACTCTATGAAGACATTCCAAATTGACATCTTACCTGTATGTATGAAAAAAAAAATATATATATATATATATGTGTGTGTGTGTGTGTGTGTGTGTGTGTGTATCTATATTTAAAGAAAGGATAACCAACTTTAAGATAGTGGGGCTTAAAATTATAAACACAGAAAATCAGTGTCATGATTATTACAAATTCCATTTTTGTTTTAAAAGGCAATATCGAGGTCAGGAGCAAACAGGGATTCTTGGATTCTGAGAATGGAAACCCATATGGTAGGAGACAAGGCCTCTAGGGACAGTGTATGTAGATCAAAACAGTGAGAGTGGAATTTTCCCGAGTTTACTTCTATAAATAATTAACTGAATGTCCTTACATAAATAATTATTTTCCTCTGGGAATTACAGCATCATTAGGAATTTCTGAGTACTAATTCTAGTTTTGGCATCTATTCTCCATTCTCATTTTTAGTATCTTTCTGTCTGCTTGTCTATTGAGAAGAAATATCCTACTTTTCGAAGGAAACAAAAGAGGAATTGCAAAATAGTCACATCTAATGTGCGGGTTAAAGAGCAAAATGGGATTACTATAAGGGGAAGCATGACAAAGGGGCAGGGAAAAGATTTTTACCATTAAAAAATCTCTAAACTTGTAGCACTGTGAGTCTTAAGGAGAGGTGTTCTCTCTCATCCCTGGCCTTTATTCTGTTTCTCTTTTCTCAGTGAAGGAATGTCACTGAACCCCTAGAGGTGGTTTATGTCAGTCATTTCCCTTCTTGTTCCTAATTAGTTATTGTTGTTTTTAACTTTGTAGAAAAGTCAGCCTACAGTTGAACTGTCAAGGAGACAAACATTCACCTCTCTTATTTCCCCATTTTCATCTCTGATTCAACACACAAAAAGTATAAGTGATGTTTGAACACTTACAAACAAAATAAACAGGAAGACTGTACTATTTTGGGAGCAAGGCATCTAAGACAGGTGATAGTGATACAGTGATAACCTAGAAGATATTTTGATACATGTGAAACAGTTAAATGCATGAGCAGTACTTACATGTGCGCAAATCATATATATCAATTTCTTAATTTCATTAGGGGACCACTTTGTAAGAGAATTCTACGTGAATTCTTTTGCGTTGTGAATAGACACCTCTTCGTTGATCTATTATGTAAGTCAAAATTTGTTAAGTCATATGTTCTTAAATCATGGAATTATCCACATATGAAAGAGTGATATTTCTCTGAATCTCTCTCTTACTACTACTGGGGGCCTCATTTGGGAGTAGAGGTAATTTTCTGGAAAGCACTATTTAACGAGGCAACTAACTTTTGCCTTTCTGGATCAAGATCTATACTTCCATTCCCTAGTCTGCAGCAGGAGTCTGACCCCATGGACTTATCAAAGGTTTCCTTGCCCTCTGGCTTTTTGTCCATACTGAAGGAAGATCAGGGGGTAGGAAGAGACACTGAGTATTTATTTTACAGGGTTCGTCCCTCTCAGGTTACTGGGTATTGTCAGTGTCCCTCTTCAATAGGCCTTATATCCTGTTAGGCTGTACATGCTTCCAGCTAGCCTTACAGGATACTCCTTCAGTCCCAAGTGGTAACAACTCTGTACTGTTACTCACCCCTGAGTACTGCTCCTTACCTTGTTGGTTTCCTTAAACCCTGTCTTTGCCAGTCATCCTTTATTAAACTTTTATCAAGTATTCAAGTGGACATCCTTGGTTCTTGGACACAAAAAGATTTGTGATGTGGTAAAGATTAATTTTTGGTAAAGACTCCAAACAGACTTTTCCTGCAAAAAAATCATTCTGTTTTCTACATTTCTCTTTCATACCCCTATCCTCAATGGTCTTGGACTGTAGGGGAAAATGCACCTGCTAGGGCTAAAGAATGTTGATCCCTTGCTACAAACCAAAGTAAATAGCAGGTTAAAGGAGCGTCTTCCTTAAAAATTTCTCAGAGCTTCAAGAATAGGAATGAAAGAGCTTCACTGTTACATTGCCATTCTCAGGTTTGAAAGACAGGTTTAAGTATGATCTGATTGATAATAAAACCACAAGGGAGGAATGGACATATCAATATAGACTCCAAAACATGGGACACGTGAAAGAGAACTGGACACTGGAGAGAACTATTTCATGGCTTCCTTGTTTACAAATTATTTCACATTATAATTTCATTCATTTATTTGTTCATTCATTCATATATTTATTCAACAAATATTTGAGTGCTTGACTGTGTTCCAGATACAGTGATAGATCTAAGGAGTATAATTATAAACACGGTAAAGTCTCTGCCCCCAAGAAACTTTGTAAAAAGGAATAACTGACTGAATCATGACTTACTACACCCTCTTCTAGTTTATTAATGATGTAAGGACCTATTTTATATTTTTATATTTTAGCCAGAGGCTTCCATTGAGGTTAAACAATAACCTTGTTGTTTAACCCTTAAACTGTCCCTGCTCCCCTTCCCCCAGGGGACTTACTTAAAAACAAGTCCTGGAAACCAGCCTCAGGTAACAACGCTCAAATACAAGGGTGGGTCAGGCCAGGTGGAGACATCCGATCAGTGGGGGGGATGCATACTGTCTCCCTAGTTACCAAGGATTATGGGCCCCACCCTTTGGGCACCTTTTGGGCGCCAATTCTGACCAAGGTGATAGGCTGGTTCAAATGTCTACTAGGGTAAATTGTAATTCAGTTGGTCTCCTAGAATCACTGTGGAGTTTCCTGTGTGTGTTACAATCTCATTGGCCACCTGTGCGTGGCCAGGCCCGACCGCATGGCCTTTGCCCTTAAAAGCTAGTCTGTGACACAGGGAAGGGTCGCCCTCTCTTGTAAGAGATGCGACCCCGAACGTTCGGTTAGATTCTTGATGCTTGGCATGAAATAAAGCTTTGCTTGACCTTCGCTTTATATCAGTTCACTCCTTTAATCATGGACACATTTTTGGGGCATAACAATGATCATTCTCAATTAATCTTCGGGGAGGTGTGGAGTTGCACATTTTGAACACTCTCAAGTGTTTTCAATCTTTCAGTACAGCCAGAAGAGATATCTTATTTCAGTCAAAAACTGCTACAGTTATTTTTTTAAGATTTATTTATTTATTTGAGAGAGTGTGTGTGAGTGTGCATTGGGTGTAGGGACAAGGTGTAGGGGAGAGAGAGAGAGGTTTAAGCAGACTCCATGCTGAACATGGGCTGAGCACAGAGCCCCACTCTGGGCTCAATCTCACAACCCCAAGATCATGATCTGAGTTAAAACCAGGAGCTGGACCCTTAACCAACTGCACCACCCAGACACTCCTACAATTATTCATTAAAACGCAGAAAAACATGTTGTTCCATTACAAAAGTTAAATGAAACTGGAAATAAATCTAGCCTCCCAATTCCCAGGACAAACACCATGGGAAAAATGTCAAAAAGTTTGAACTGTAGTGATGTGTTCGTACCTCTTTTCTTCATGTGTGTAGAGCCAGCCACATCACTGGTTATCCTGCGGAATTGCCTTGTTTTTTAGAGACCAGAAGTGTACACTATAGCTGGGTTTGGAACCTGGCTAGATCCAAAATAACAATATAAGATATTAGATACAAAATAGTTCTGGGGTTGCAACATTTCTGATGTTGCTTTTCTCAACTCTAGCAATTTGTATAGCCACTACCTCTTCTTTTCCACACCTATTTAAGCTCTACTGTGAGGCGCAAACTGTGTTAGAGGAGGTAAGATTAAAACCACAGGACACTTGGGTGGCTCAGTTGGTTAAGCGGCTGCCTTCGGTATATATGTTCCTTTTTGTCAGGAGAGGAGAGGTCTTCGTGAGGCTTCATTTAAATTCTGATTATTAAACTGAGGCTTTAATTGGTGTCAATGCCTTATCTCTAAAATGTAAAACTAGAATTTGCTTGGGGTAAGGGATGGGGAAGTGGTATTTTTAGGACTAATACATTGAAAACTGATACAGTCTCCAGTGACTTGAACAGTTTTCAATAGCATGGTTAGTCAAATTCATTATGACTTTTAACTTATAAGAAGCTTTGGGGGTAGGTTGGAGTATTTATTACATTTTATTGTTTAATGTCTAACGGCCTTTTAATTTGTAAACATTTATTGAAATGATTGTGGGGCTGTGGAAAACATTTACCTATTTACCTTTGAAGTAAGTTTTAAGACAGTCCACTTTTTAGCATGTGTGTTGTGTCCAGCCTGTGGTTGTCTGAACTAATAAATGTGATTTTTCTCCCCCCCCCAAAAAAAAAAAAAAAAGTCATGTCATGATCCCAGCGTCCTGGGATCGAGTCCCACATCGGGCTCCTTGCTCAGCAGGGAGCCTGCTTCTCCCTCTGCCTCTGCCTGCCACTCTGTCTGCCTGTGCTTGCTCTCTTGCTCTCTCTTTCTGGGACAAATAAATAAATAAAATCTTAAAAAAAAACAAACAAACCACAAACTGGTGCAGAGAGCATACTTTATTCTTTGAGGCTTTCCTATTTTGGCCATTGTCAAATCGTCCCTCCTTTTTTTCTTCTTAAAACAATCAACCACTCTACAGATTTTGGCAGTTGTGTTTTTAAAGTATATATTCTAGTAAAATGTAAAAGGATTTTCTATACTTTTTTTTGGTATATAATCAAATGATATTGAATTTCTTAACTTGGCAATTTAACCAATTCCTGCTGCTCTTGTGGTAAAGAATGAAACTAGGTAACAAAATTCAAAAAAGTTAAGGGTGTATGTTTCGGGTGGGGGGGGGTCTCAGCTCCAGAGAAGAAATTGGAAAATAGTTATTTCCTGCTGATTGTTTTTACATATTCTGTTTTCCGTCCCATAGTACTGGCTTTCCTGCCCCTGTACCTTTGTTAGGGTAACAATTACATGCAGGGATCCTATCTAGACTTCAAGAACTAGCTTGATGGTTTCTTAAGTATTTAATACTTTCTACATTGTGTTGTATCTCCTTGTATTCTTTCCCTACCCCTCTTCACAATAAGCTAGGAGTTCCCTGAGTATAGGATATCTCCCTGGTTTGCCTTTGCAGCCATAAAAACATAACCAAATATATAACAATATGTAACATGGCAGGTGTTCAACTAAGTTTGGCTAAATTAATGAAAATGGATGCAGTTTAGATTCTTCTGATTTATTTCACAAAGAATTATGTTATCATTTTAATAGATAATTATTTTTGAAATGC
This sequence comes from Mellivora capensis, assembly GCA_004024625.1. Lineage (NCBI taxonomy): Eukaryota > Metazoa > Chordata > Mammalia > Carnivora > Mustelidae > Mellivora > Mellivora capensis. The sequence goes on along the minus strand of PISX010019423.1, from coordinate 19,596 downwards.
CATTAATTCTTTTTTTTTTTTTAAAGATTTTATTTATTTATTTGACAGAGAGGGAACAGAAGCAGGGGGAGTGAGAGAGGGAGAAGCAGGTGCCTCGCTGAGTAGGCAGCCTGATGCAGGGCTCCATCCAAGGACCCTGGGATCATGATCTGAGCTGAAGCAGACGCTTAACAACTGATCCACCCACGCGGCCCAAAATGCCATTAATTCTTAAAATAAGACAGCTACCTAATCATTACTTAGAGGATTGACATTGATAAAAAATTTTTTTCAAAAACAGAACAACTTCAAATCTTATGCATCACCCTCTATTTCCTAAATAATTTGAGGAGAGAGCATGACAAATTAAATCTTGATTAATTGAGATTTAATTGTTTAATCTATAGCCTATCTAAGCTTCTTTCCCTTTTTACTTCTTCTAGATAATCTTTTACCACTTATTTATTAGCTGAAACAAGTCAGATATTTTTTTTCTTTTCATAAGCTTTCCTGAAATATTTAATAAACAAAAGAATAAAAGCATCAAATAACATAATGAACAGAAATTTCTATTCCTTCTAGTATAGATCTATGAATAATAGGGAGAAATAATTAGTTGGGGCTTTTTGTTTGTTTGTTTGGTTGGTTGGTTGGTTTTTAGGTTTTTTCCTCTGGTCTGAACAAAAGATTTACCCAAATGGAAAAATGTAAAAATTGAAATACTAAAACAGCTCTAGATCTGAAAACCATGAGTTCTATAATTGAGTATTTCTACCTTGGTCAAGTCATTTAACTTCTGAGTCTCTCCTCTCCAATGTAAACTCATATTGGATAAATAATTCCCAAAGTTTCGTTTATCTCTAACATTCCATTTTTAATACTGAAATGAAAAGAAATGATTTAAAAATTCCCTTTTGTGTAAATTTTTACACACTTTAGTTCATATTCACAAACATCCCTTAAAATGGACAAAGCTTGATAGAGAAGAAAATTAGGGCTCAAACAGGGTTATTGAGTCATTTACCCAAGGTCGCATAATCTGGTTAATGAAACTCAAAAATAGAACACACGAGAAAACACAGGCTCCTTGTCCAGTGCTTTTCTTATGTTGGCAGTTGGCTTCTTTAAAAGTCAAACACTGCACACACATATAAGTTCACAGAAACAGGTAGACATAGACTCCCTTTCTTTCTTTATATGCAGAATGGATACTTTCTGCATATATGCATATATGATATATTTTCTTTATATGTAGAATGCTCCCTGCCAAGCAGAGAGCCTGATGCAGGGCTTGATCCCAGGACCCTGGAATCATGACCTGAGCCGAAGGCAGAGGCTTTAACCTACTGAGTCACCCAGGCACCCCAGGAGGGCATTATATTTTATAAAGCAGTTATATTTGAGGGCTATTTATCAAAGCAAAAAATTAACATATTATAATTAATTTGAGACCATAATTAGGACCACAGCCCATTAAATGTCATGACCAGGCTGCCCTTCTCATTTTCAGCAACCAAAATAATATTCATAGTAAAATAATATTCATCATTCAATGAATGATGAAAATGAAACATGCGGGTATAAAAGAATATATGGTATATCATGAAGATGTGCACTCATTTCATTTTAAAGGTATACATATCAAGCAATTAAGGGGAAAAATTTAAAAGATGGTTAAGGAGGCACTGGTACAGAACCAGCACCAGTAGAAATCAGCAACTAATTAGTAGGATGCTACTGATAAGTGAAGGTTCTTAAGTAACAGTAATGATTAGTGGTCTATGTTGAGTTCATGTAGTTTTGCTAACTGATGTTGGTTGATATTGAAGACTGAGAGATCAGTAAAACTTTTAAACAATCATTTTGTTACGGCTGGATTTTGCTTCAGTTTGGAATATACAATGGAATAGCTATGCCTAAAACCAACTTAATTTTCATGTAAAAGATTGATCTGATAAATCTTTTTTGGTACTTAGAAAAACAAGAAACAGTTATTTGGGGTAGATATTTTAATACATAATCTGTTATCATGTAGGAAATTTAAAAAAAGGGAGGCATTCTTTAAAAACAAAATCATACCTGAAACTGTAATAGTAATTACAAAGTAATTACAAAGTAAAAGTAATTACAAAGGACTGTTCTTCTAGGAATGATTAAGGTAAACAAATGAGCAATCATCAAAGCCCATCATCATAAGTGGTCTTTGAACAGATCAATGAGTAGGGAATCTTCTCTGAAAGCTTTATTCTAGTTTTGATCATTAGGAAGGATTGTTTCCAGGATCTAATAAGAACAGTCTGTGATCTACAAAAATAAGTGGCTAACCTTGACCTGTAATGCTAGTAAGCTTCTCCAGTATAGTAGATCTAAATTGCCACAACTTCAGTTGCCAAATTCAAACTGTATGTAATTGGTCCAGTTTATGCAAAGAAACTGCTAATTAAATTATGCTCAGCAGCTATTTGTGTAGACTTTGCCAAATAAACTCATGTTTCCCCACTTACTTTCCAGTTCTCAACAGTAAAAAGTGAAGTTTTTGAGAGGGATACATTTCTTGGGGGTGGATATTAAATATAAACAAATCCTCTATTGTAGTAGAGTTAACCACCTTAGGAACACAAGAACAGACAATGATCCGATAGGTACTGCTTCTTAAACCTGGAATTAGCATGTATAAATCTCAGCAAGTGGGAAAATCCTTGATTTAGTCATTCAATGCAGTAGTTCTTAGATGACTACTCTTTTTGTTAAGAAAGAAAGAAAAACAAAATCCCGAACACTTCTTAAAATGGGCTTCTTGATGCACTTGGAGAAAAGTACACTTGGAAAAAAGCATAGCAAGTTCCATTCCCACCAACATTGTATGAAAGTGCATCTACTTTGAAAATTTTCTCTTATTTCTTGAGAGACTCCATTGGGTGCTTATCTGTCTTTAATGCTTTATAAATTTACTTTTAACAAGAAAAGCAGAATGAACTACAGATGGTAGTAGCTGTCAGAGCAACAGTAAGCAGTAAAACAAAGTTGTGTGTTTGACAGTTCTTGGCACAGCAAATGTTTAGAATTGTGAATACTGAACCCCTGAATCTGGAGGGTGTCTGCACCAAATGAATGGGCATCTATACTCAGTGAATGAATACTGTTGTCTAACTTGTGGGAAAAAAATATAAAAGAATTGCTACTGAGATGAATGTTATTAAAGATACTCAATGACTTAGTGGTCAAAGCAAATTTAACACTGATAAAAATGTATAGATATGAAGACAAAGTGGTAGCAAATACAAACATTTAATTCAAAATGCATATAAGTTGGCATAACTTCAAATCTTTTGGTAAGCCAAAGGGTTGAGCTGTAATCTACTGGAGCAATTACCATACACACAAGGAGACTTATTAATGCTCAATGACACAGATTGGGGATGCTGAAGAAAGTAGTTGTGAAGAAAGATGGCATAATTATCAAGCATAAAATGAATGCTTCTTGCATGTGCTTTTTTTTTTAAAGATAGTTTTGTATGGTCAGAAATTATAGTGCAAAATTCACCATGATAATTTAAAGATGATTTGGAGAGATCACTACCTTTTAGTAATAAGAAATTGGATTGCACTTTGTATTTTCAACAGACCTGTATGTTGAACATTTTAATTACACTTGGAGGTAGGTCAGTTATCATTCCACTTTATAAGAGCTTTAATACTTTTGGAACTATCAGCAGAATTGACTAATAACCTACCATGTGGTGAGTACTGTGCTCGGTGCTATGGTAAAATATTTTGCTGAACATTAATTATGTGCACAATTAATAGCGTAATATGTGTGGGGAGACCTGAAGTGTGGCACAGATACAAACTGAAGGCTGATATGAGAAAATACATTATAAACAAAGAAATGAATAATTAGTAACTGAAGAGGATATGAGCTCCTTGTGGAAAGTCATTTCAGAAACCAAAATGGATGGGGCGCCTGGGTGGCTCAGTGGGTTAAGCCTCTGCCTTCAGCTCAGGTCATGATCTCAGGGTCCTGGGATTGAGTCCCGCATAGGGCTCTCTGCTCAGCAGGGAGCCTGCTTCTCCCTCTGCCTCTGGCTGCCACTCTGTCTGCCTGTGCTCGCTCACTCTCTCTCCCTCTCTCTCTGTCAAATAAATAAATAAAATCTTTAAAAAAATAGACTCTGACAATTAAAAAAAAAGAAAGAAAGAAACCAAAATGGCCAATCTCAGTAAGTCTGGTAAACAGAGAGGGATCAGTGAGGCAGTATGTGCAAGTAGGTGAATCTAAATACTTCATATCAGTATCAGAAAGTGTTCAGAATCAGAGAGTTCCCATTGAACTTCATTTCCTCCCAAAAGAGGGACTCTAAACTCCCCATTCCCTTTTCGACACATACATGTAAATGACCCAGAATACTTTTTGGAACATAAGGAAGGAAGGGAGAAAGGGAAGATGGAAGGACTAGTTTGACTGAAAGCCATGTCCTTCCTTTTACAGATTCCATTAAATTTTGAGAAAAGTATTGTTAATTTTAGGGATTACCAATCATGTCCTAACCTCTTTAAAAAATAAAAAATAATAAGAAACTATTGAACTCAATTATAAATTTACCATTTCCTTTTAATTGGTTTTGAATGAGGATTACTCTAGATCAGCACAGTCCAATAGAAATATCTGTGACAATGGAAATCTGCACATCCCAGTATGATAGCAACTAGTGTCATGTGTCTGTTGAGCATCTGAAATGCATTAATTCAACAGAGGAGGTGAATTTTTAATCTCATTAGATTTAAATAGTCACTAAGGGGTGCAGGCTACTGTATTGGACAACACAGTCTACAATGCAAATACTTTGGAGTCAGAGACTTTGTAAATGATTTCATCTCTCATGGCATCTTGTACAAGGTGGAGCTTATAATACTCAAAACTTGTTAACTGGCCCTGAAAAGAACTAGTAATCATAAAACCAAAAATGGATATGTAGCCACCACAAAAAAGTCAGTGTAAATTTACATGTTTCTTGCCTTGATTGCTTAGAAAAATTGAATATATTCTAATCATTATATTCATTGGCATAGTATAAAGAATTTTTAACTTATTGCAAAGTTGATCAAGAAGGCCATGAGGTTTTCTCCTCAATGACTGTAGGTTCTGGTTTACCCTTCTGCTCTTCAGGGCATAAAGCCAAAAGCAGAGCCAAAACAAACTTCTATAGATTCTCTGTGAAAGTGTGGCCTAGAATTCAGAGTTATATCTCACCACACTGTTACTGTACATGCCACAATGGTGAGTTTTCATCTCTCTTAAGGCTCAGATCCTTTGTTATCCATGAATTCCTAACATTTTAGCACAAAGGTTTACTGCAAGATTCTATTCTACTGCAAAAGCCTACTACAAGATTTTTTGGGGCAGCTCAAAAGAAACAAAGGAACACTGTTTCAAATATGTAGATTTGCCCATATTTAAATGGGAGAATAAGCTGTTATTTTGAAAAAGGAAAACAAGCAAAGTGCAACTGTATTTTAAAGCTTCATTCTATTTATTGAGGATTGCATACTGGGTACTATGATCCTTACAATCAAACCACCAAAGCAACTGTAAGAAAATGAATTTTACCTCACCCATGAAAACCCCAGATTCTTTACCTGCAGTCACGATACACTGTTAACAACTTAAGTATTAAAATGCACTATCAAAAAAGGAGGTGATACAGTTAAAACTGAACAATGAAGTCTGTGATTCTGTCTTATATATATTAGTCTTCCACTTAGTTTGACTTTCATGGTTTTTCAAATTCCTTTAAAGAATTTCTTTATAGGTGATATTTTCACTTTTTTGGTAAAAATATACAAGTATAGGCTTTAGTCCTGAAGAAATTCAGTCTTATTTATACACTACCAAAACAATATGCTTGGTGGTGCCCAGTATAAGGAATTGAAGGGAACAGGACTAGCATCCTGGGGGTCAACTGGGCCAAATTTGGTAGCCTGTTGCATAACTATTGGTAAAATACAAGCCCAGAATGTGTGAAAAAAGTGCACTGAAGAGTTCAAAAGTTGGAAACTAAGGATGTTAACATTGGGAGGTAGGATGTTTGTTTGAGGCCCTTAGGAAATGAGTAGTAAAGGGGAGTATATAGTCAATCGTCATTAATTGTGGATTATGTATTTGTGAATTCCTCTAGTTTGCTACAACCAGTTTGCAATTTCAGAATAAATACTTATGGTGCTTTCACAGCCCTTTGCATTCATGTGTAGAGCTGTGACAATTTTGAGTACCTGCCACTCATATTCTGAGGTAACAAGGCATCTGCCCTCTGGTTTCAACTCTGATACTGTAAAGTGTCCTCCTTATGACCTATTTGGTACCCATTTTTCTTATTTTCCTGATTTTTGTTAGTGATTTCACTGCTGGAAATGACTACACTGTGTGGTACAGAGGGTCTGCCTAGTGTTCCTAAGTACAAGAAAGCTGAGATGTGCCTTATAGATAAAACAGTGATAGGTTTTGGGGCGCCTGGGTGGCTCAGTTGTTAAGCGTCTGCCTTCGGCTCAGGTCATGATCCCAGGGTCCTGGGATCGAGCCCCGCATCCGGCTCTTTGCTCGGCGGGAAGCCTGCTTCTCCCTCTTCCACTCCCCCTGCTTGTGTTCCCTTTCTCACTGTGTCTCTCTCTGTCAAATAAATAAAATCTTTAAAAAAAAAACAAAAAACAGTGATAGGTTTTGTTCGGGCATGAGTTAGAGTGCTGTTGACTATGAATTCAATCTCAGTGTTAATGAGTAAACAGTATATAGTAAGTAAGTTACCTTTAAACAGAAATACACATGAAGCAAGGTTATATAATAATTGGTTCATGAAACTGCTGTGACCAGAAGCCCACAGGATCCAAACCTAACGCTGGGTGTTCTTTAGTATTTACTAATTCCTGTGTTCAAGGTATCTTTATAGAACATAAAAACTATGGATAATGGGAATCAACTGTATTGGAGGAGTAGGAAATATAAGAAACATTTTGTTTCTAGTTTTCAGGGAATGTTATTTATGTTCATAATGGGCTCTAGGTCCTCAGCTGAACATTAAGATAGAGAAGACCTGAGAGCTTCTAAGATATATTTTCTCAATTTACGTCTATGGATTAGTTTCAGTGAGTCCCAGACAGTGTGAAATGAAAGACTATTGTGTGTGTGTGTGTGTGTGTATGTATGTATGTGTATGTATATATATATATATATATATATATATATATATATACATATATATATACTTGCAGGCATTTTGGGGGGGGGGTGTATGGCCAGGATTTCCAGTAGGTTTTCAAAAGTATCTATGACTTTAAAAAGATGAAGAATTACTGCTCTGTGGTTTGAGCCTGAGGCCTAGGGTGGTGGTGCTATATAAAGAGCTTCAGTTGAGTGGAGCTGGGATCTTGTTTGACGCCACCCAGCAAGGATATGGATCTGGGTATGATAGGAGATGGAGCTTAAATGGTTCATGGAGTTCTCAGAGAAAGAAGATCATGAAGTCTTACACATCTGATGACACATGCAGACTGCTCAGCCATGAAAGACAACCCTATGATGACCTTGGGGAATTTGATCCTTCAGGTATATTTTTAATTCACAAAAGTTTAGTGGTCAGGAAGTTCTTGGCATAAGAAATTTCATATACCAATTTTTTAGTTAATAATTATAAATTTGTGTGCTTTATAGTCAAAAGAAAAAAAAAATACTCTGTTTCAGGAATTGATAGCCTATAGGAATGTTTTGTGGTGGTGACTAGTTGCATTGTGCCAACCTTCTGGACCTTAGGTCTACCTTCTTTCATACTTGGCCTTCTGGTCTAGAGTACTTTTCATGATAAATGTATCTGTAGGTGTGTGGAGTACTAGTGGGACTATATTTACAGATGTGGTGAGAATTTTAATAGAAATTTGTATCACACATGGGATGAAATGCTTGTAGGTACCCAAAGAGAAAAGGCAAGTCACATGACTTTCTAGATCTCAGAAAGCCCTGTTGATTCTAGAGCTGAAGGAATGGCCCTTCTATTCACTAAATGGCAGTTCTCTAGTTGTCCTAGTCCTTTCTTCCTATCTCATCTTTCTACCATTAAATAACAAACAATTCACGATCTTTACCTAGCAATGTACTTGGATACATCAAATGCATTAATCCTTTTGGTCTAGCAGTTTCCATTTCACAGACTACTGCCTTTGTACCTTAAATAATAACTTCCATTTGTAGAAATCTTCTTACTCTTAAAGCATGATCATACTTTAGACTAAATTTTTACTGTACAGGACAAGTAGTTATATCCTGAAATTATTAGAGTAGTGATTAAGAACACTGGCTGTGAGATAGTTCTGCCATTTACTACACGAAAACATCAGAATACTACTTTCCATCTCATATAGTTGAGAGAATTAAATGAGATAATGCAACAAGAGGACCACTTAGCCTAGTGCCTACAGATGCTTAGAGCTTGATATCTGTTAACTATTAATAGACTCATTATTATGTTACTCATTCAAAGCTTTTTTGACTTTTAACTGTACATTTGTGGAAACTGAAATCCAGTAAAGTTAAAATACTTCCTCCAAACCATAAAACTAATTAGAGATAAATTTGAGCAAGAACCCAAGACCCTGTCTTATAGGATAGTAAACGTCTGTGTAAGTCACTATCAAATGTACACATTTGTCTCAATTTGACCATTTTCTCCCTGAATTTTGATAGACATGAAATGCTTTAATAAATTGGAGACCTTGACAAAGCCTCAGGGAAGCCAGGATCGTGTTAATGGAAGCTGGAGTTGTTTTGAAATGAATTGGTCTTGTTTTTATTGCCAAATATATCTGAATATCATTAACTCTATAAAAAAAAATATTGTTATGGAAAAATTTTACAGTTTTTTTCCTCCTTCAGGCTAAAAATGAGGACCACGGAACACATATCAGACAATTATATCATGTATTCTTAATTTATTGTCTTGCTCCATAAGCACAACTTTCATGCTTATAAATCAGAAAAATTCACATAAGGTGGAAGAGTCCATGAGGTTTGATACATAATTGGGCTTTTGTTATGCAACATTAGTGGTTGCTGAGCATTGGTGCAAGTGGGTAGTACATAGATTGTTTAAATATAAAATTATCCACTGAAACATGACATTATATTTTCAAATATACATCCTCATTGTTAATGAATTTAGATGTTTTTCCTAGTGACACTGGAATCATCCTCATTTTTACACACAGACAAGTAGAGTAAATACCTAACCCAAATTCATACCATACATTACTGGATAATTAGGAGTGAAAACCAGAGTTCTTAGCTCTCATTTTAGAGTTCAGGCAGTTTTCAACTTCTTCAATCATGATGGTAGAAAAGGAAATGAATTCATTAAAGCAAATTATTATTGGCTTTTTCCTTTCACAAAGTGTGGGATTATAGCCTTAAAGTTATATCTACTGCTTCAGACATGGTTTCCCAAAGGCATTAGGATAAAGAAAATATAGTTGGATGGAAGAGTTGCAGACAGTTGTAGACAGGACTATTTTTGTTCATTGCCTACCATTTGACCCCACATTAACTGCCAGGATCTTTCCCCCAAACACTGTAACAGTCAAGACTAGAGTTCTCTCCATTACCACCACCATAGCCCCTCTTTATCTCTGGAGGTCATTTTGAGAACCACTTATTTAAATGCCCTGGAAGCAAGTAAAAGAACCCAAAGCCACTGATTTTTGGTAGACATCCTTCTCTATCAGCTTTTTTTTTTTTTTTAAGATTTTTTATTTATTTATTTGGCAGAGGGAGATATCACAAGTAGGCAGAGAGGCAGGCAGAGAGAGAGAGAGGAAGCAGCCTCCCTGCTGAGCAGAAAGCCCAATGTGGGACTTGATCCCAGGACCCTGGAATCATGACCTCAGCCAAAGGCAGCGGCTTAACCCACTGAGCCACCCAGGCACCCTTTAACAGCTTTTGAAATCAAGTTACCTCTTTCTACTAACCTCTGTATATCTTGAGTATTTCATGTAACCAGCTCCTTTACACACAAAATTTTAGAAGTTTATAAAAACCATATTGAGACCATATTAAAGTCAGGAGAAAATATTGTTATGACCTGGGTATTACATTCATTTATCATGAAAGGTAGCAGAATATGCAAGCCCCAAACATGTCTTTTTGGCATGGGAATTATTTTGAGCTGAAGATAATTGAGAAGAGGCTCTGTGCCCTTCCCCTAGTTGTCTAAAAACAAGACACACATTGGCAAAGATGTCCTCTCTGCCCTCCCTTACAGGAAAAATAGAAGTTAATCCTAGGAGATAACCCTGGACCCTTAATCGGCCCAGAGAGGGCACCAGAGAAATACACATAACAAACCTTATTAAAACTAGCCCAAATCTACCATTATATCCCTACATATTTGCCTTCCTAGAATTTGTCAGTCAGTAGAAACTCAAAATTCTTTTCCTTTATCACTTCTCAAAAATTTGTTTTCTTTTGTGAAGATGCTTCGTGAACCCGTTCTGACCACCCCTTGAGTTACTCATCTCTGAGTGTTCTCATGTGTATGAGCAATGCACACGTTAACCAACTTCTGTTTTTCATTTGTTAATCTAATTTACAGGGCCCCAGCCAATAAACTTAAGACGGGTAGAGAGAAAATACTTTTTCTTTCCTACGATAAATGCCAGTGAATCGGATAAAATGACTTGTGTGGTTAAGCAGTTTTCCTTCCTCATTTACTTTAATCTGTAGCTATCTCCTGTGTTCCTTTAGTTTCTTCAGAATACAAATACCTTATACATAACATCATGCTCACGAACTAATTCTATGCATACACTTAATTCTCTAAGTTTATGAAATTGGACAAGAAGCAGAAGAGCTGCTAGGAGGTGGAGGGAGGACAGGAATGAGTCTTACAGACTGAGAAGCCACTTTGAGACCAAAAAACGCAAGCCATTACATACCATTTACACAGTTTGAACGGGGTAACTTACTGATTGGGGGACTAGGCGGAGAAGTGATCCCGGCACTACCTGTCTATTCACCCCATCCAGACGTAATCATGGTCACGGTGTGGCCAACAACAAGATGCCAGACCAATGATGGATTCATTGTTGTCAGCATGCCTGCAAGAGCAAAAACTGGAAGGACCAAAAAGGGGCCCTAAAGCAATACAAATAATGCAGGAGATGATCAATACTTAAAGCTAATCCATGAGCATTCCCAGAGGATTAATGCAGTTTGTGCCAGCTATATACATGCCCAAGCATGGTGCTGCTCCCAAGTGCAATAGCCTTCACTGAGTCCTTGTGTATGTGAGGAAATGCTTTAAAAGCTGACGTCAAGTCAAATTCCCACAATTTATGACTGTACCTTTTCTCATTGTGCCCTTAATCCCTTCTCTTGAAGTTAAATGAAAAAGATCTTCCTTTGGAAATAATATTTTTTAACAGAGGCAATTCATCTTAACAAAAGAGTTCCAATTATGGAGTAAGACTGAATTTTAATTTACTTTCTTTGGGCCTTAGATTCTTCATGTGTAAACTGAAATATTAAGAGTATCCTCATTTTCATGAAGATATAAGGTAATGTATAAAAATATTTAATATAGATCTGCTACATAATAAAAATCAGCATATCTGATTTTTAAAAAATTTATTTATTTGTCAGAGAGAGAGGGAGAGAGAGCGAGCGAGCAAGCACAGGCAGACAGAGTGGCAGGCAGAAGCAGAGGGAGAAGCAGGCTCCCTGCCGAGCAAGGAGCCCGATGTGGGACTCGATCCCAGGACGCTGGGATCATGACCCGAGCCGAAGGCAGCCGCTTAACCAACTGAGCCACCCAGGTGTCCCTGATTTTTTATATGTATACATACACATACACTTATGTGTACTTGACATATGTTAATTATATAGCTTTATTATACATACTTAAATTAATTTGGCTCTAGTCATGAAAAAACTATGCCCTATGGCAAGATCTTTTTCAATAGGTTGTCATTCACGTGTTAATTTTTTTTTTTTATAAGTTTCAGTGTTTATAGAGGAATAGCTATAATAACGAATGGCAGAGTCAATATTTAAAATTAGTTCACTAGATTTAAAAGATAGGTTAAAATCAGTGAGTTGTGTTTTGGCAGAAGGAAATAGAAAGGCCTATATGTCAATTTAAATGATGAATGGGGCAGTCAAAAAGATCTAAGAGTTTTACTTCCCCCAAACTGAATATTAAGGTGTAATAGGCAATAAACATAACCTTGAAATGAACTCATCAGAATTTAGTTTACAAAGAAAGTTACCATTTTGGAAGTTGTTCTCTGTGCCTTTCACCTCATACTGTGGGATTGTGTTCTGTTCTGGGCTCTGTGATTTAGTGGTTACACTGAAAAATGAAATAAAATACTTTACAAAATAGAGTGCCCTTTGTCATATGAGACACAGCTAAATGAACTGCTATAATTTAGCTTAAAGAAGAGATAACTTAAGGAGATTCTGCTTTCCTATCTTCAAATATTTGAATGAATACAATGTGAACAAATTTCTTAGTTACTTAATATTTTTCTAATAGCTTAATAGCTTCTAGTTAAAATTCTCAGGAGCCATAATGTTTAGCAAGGAAAAGGAATCTCAGAGAGGCTGAATGATTTAGAAACAGAGGTCTACCAACTCTGTCAAGGGCCAGATATTAGTATTTTAGACTTTTTGAACCACGTGGTCTCAATTGCAATACTTAACTGTCATTGTGTGAAAGCAACAGTAGACATAAATAACTAGGTGTGGCTATGTTCCAACAAATTTTATTTATGGAAATTAGCCCTAGGCTGTGGTTTGTGAACCATCAACTTGGGGATTTAATCACATATATATATATATATATAAAAGTGGAGGTAGAACTATAAAATTCAGCATCTTCAATTCTAAAGAAATAACAAATCTTTAAAAAGAGTTAAAAATGTAAGCCTCGAACTCGGGATATTTTTAACAGAATCTGACCATTGGAATTACCATTGAATCTGACCATGGAGTTACTTATTCATTCATTCAGCCATTTATTCCCAAAGCATTGAGTGTCTACAGAAATTCCAACAGATTGCTGGTTGTATCTCATTGACTGCTCATATGTACTCATATGTACCGCACGCCCATATCTAACTGCAAGCGACCCCTGAAAAGTAAATATTTTATACACCAAATCTCTTCACAAAGAATAATACTGAGTAGGAAACTAACAATATGTGCCATACTGAAAAGTAGTAAGTGGTGCATAAACAATGAATCTTGGAACACTGAAGAAATAAAATAAAATAAAAAAAGAAAAGTAATAAGTGATAGAAATACGTATGAAATCACACAGTGAGAAAAATGATCAGTTTTATACTGGATCTCAGGGAAGATCACCAGAGACAGTGAAAATCATTTTAAAAAGGATTAATGCATTCATAAAAATATTAAAAATATGACAGTGAAAGATTTCTAGAAATCTTAAGTTTCACAGTTTGGAGGATCAACAAAATGACTGTAACACCTGGGGCTTTTATGTTCAGTTTATCCTTTCTTAAACTGTTTCCTGAAACCTGTCTAATTAGATTGGTCTACTGGAAGCATTTAAACATTTCAAAAGCATGTTCACCCAGGAATAAGCAGAATTTAAAGTAATATTTCATAGTTAATTTAGAAATTTGGGAAAAAATGCTTTCCTGGAAAAAAATAACAGATTAAATGCACATATAGAATAGTCCTTTCTCTAGAAACCATAATAAAATGACAGGTAAAAGGGTTTTATTTTAAAATAAAGAGTAAAACCATAAAGAGTAAAACCAAAAGGGGAAAGCAGAGCACTAGCATTCAGCTGCTGGGTACCTGTATGGCATCTGGCTAGAATCCATTGTGATCAGTGAGGCATTCCTTCTGATTCATTGGCTCCCATAACATACCAATTATTAAAGATTTTTACAACATTCCTGTGGTAGCAACAAAACTTGGAGATTGAGAAAGATGAAAGAAAAGTTCTAATTGATTGAGTAGCTCTGAAAAGGCTTAATTCTAACTTGGCAGCGAGGAATAAAAATATGTAACATGATTTATCATAAAACCTCTAATAGATTCAGAAACTGACATCACTGGCTAACTCTGAACGTCAAGGTGAATATGGTATTAAAAAATAGAGGATTGGGGTGCCTCGGTGGCTCAGTCAGTTGAGCGGCTGCCTTTGGCACAGGTCAAGATCCCAGAGCTCCTTGCTTTGAATTCCTTGCTTGATGGGGAGTCTACTTCTCCTTCTCCCTCTGCCTGCTGCTCTGCCTACTTGTGATCTCTCTCTCTCTCTCTTAAATAAATAAATATTTTAAAAAATATTTAATCTGTAGAATAAGTTAAGAAAAAGTGAGACCCTCATATCTACAGTCACACCTGTCCCACTGAACAGTTGCCTCTCCCGAACTATTCTGAGCTGGATTCCTCTCCACTAGACTGAGCTTGAGGTTAGATCATGGCATTTCCAAGACATCAAGCACAATCAATCTAGTTGGAGCAGGTAAGACGCCTCTAAAGACTTGCCTCCAAGAAGAACTTGATAAAATAGTAATAAATTTGGAATAATTCAGGGAGAGTTAAGACAGAAAATCAAGCCAATGAAAAACCAATACCCTTAATACCAACAAGGTATACATACAGAAAGCTGCTCAAAAACAGAAAAAGAATCCTAATGTAAAATATAGCCCAATTAATCTTTACAAAAATATAATAATGTGAATCCTGAATATTGATTTAACTAAAGTTGATGTTATAACTGTCAAGTATGGGAAAATTTGTGCTGCATACCTGGGGAAAGGTTAGAGAGTGAAAAAAAATTGCTAAATCTACATTTCCCATGGTGGGGTATAAATAAATCAATTTTAAAACATTTTTTAAAGCACCAATATAACAATGTTGACAATATGTAAGTAAATAAACACAAACAAATGAACTCTGGAGTGTAGGAAATGCAGGAATCAGGGAAGACAGGTGACTGACTCCCATGTCATTATTCTTATGGAAATGTTTGCCTCATTAAATCACGTGAATATATATTTTGGTTGAACATAAACACTAGATTACAAATTTAGGAACAGCTAATGCTAGTTATCTTTTATTACAGTCTTTTCACTTGAGTTCACCTAAGTTACATTCTGTCTTATTACTGTAAACACTAAAAGTAAATTAATCTTGGAGTTTGTCACATACATTTGGGGAACATCTTGTTTTACTTATAATTAGATGCTTTCCTCTTTATTAAATACACGTTAGAAGTTATGGTCTAGCTAGCATAGGATTGCATTGCATTTAAAAGAACCCTTTGCTTCACTGAACTCTCATCATACCATGAGCCAGCTAAGATGCATCTGAGGCATCCATAGGTTTGCAAGAGACCTCAGGATATGCTGATGTTGCACACAGTAGAGAGGAAATCAGCCTCCTTCATTTACAGTACAGAGGAATGAGCGATAAGTGCTATGGGATTATATTTTCCTATCTCACTGTGAAATTTGATTTCAAACAATATTTACCAAACTTGAGACTCACTGGTACTTCACTCACTTCTATAAAATATATAAAACTTAATCTGCAAGTTTCCTAAATTACTTCCATTGTTCCTCATTTATTTGAAGATCTAGTTCACATCTTCTCTTGATTTTAAATCTCATTTGAAAATATTTTCTTCTCACCTCATTATCAGTTTCTTTTTTTCTTCACTTGCTTTAATATTGCTAAACACTTTGCTGAGCTTTTTGACACTGAGTTTGTAGGAGAGATGATTTGCTGTTTCAGTAAGTTGCTGGAAATTTAGAGTACAGGAAAAACTACAGAACTATTAAAAGATAGTGTTGTACAAGTTATTGGTGTAGAAAAGTTGAAGCAAAGGCCTTGCCTGTTTTTCATAATGTTTCCCTTTCCTATGCCTTTTTTTGTATATCCTTCCTGGTCTTCCCTACATATTGCAACTCACTAAATTCTACTACTCATCATTTTTGTTTTCTGATTAAGGAGATGACTTACAGCTCCTGTTAGTTTACCATGAAATGGAAAACAAAGCAAACACTATAAAAGGTCAAAGAATTTAAAAAATGAAATAAAAGATCAATGAATTTAAGAGATCAACAAGAAATGACAGCTTTTTAAAAAAAAGAGGTCAAGCTTATTACTTTCATGTCAATACCCATGAAGAATTTCCAAGCTATGCTGGCCCCATCTATCCCTCTAACGGACATATATGCAAATCCATACACAAAGCCATACACTTGAGTATCACCGCATGGGCCACTGGGTAAATGCCCTATTTCCCTCTTGGACTGCCTACATAGATACATTACATTTGATCCAAGCCAGAAGTTTTACCTATGTTATAATTGTATACCAGTATATGAAAAGAAGGCAACTAGGTCTTGTCAAAACCTGTGTCACCTTGAAAATAAAATTTTCACTATCAGTGTGCCAAGAAAACAACTCTAAACAAGTTGCCTTTTAGCAATTAAGAATGCTGTCAATAACCACTGAAGAAACTCGATGGTTCAGGCATGTTTAACAAGAAGGATATAATAGGTATTGCTACTTTTTGACATTTCTAATAATGCCCTCATTTCAGGCTGGCTTTTTCCTAGTGTGTGGTCTAGAGGCAGAGAAGTCAGCCTGCTGGTGTCCTAGCAAAAGAAATTAGATGTGCTTGTCCCTTCTGATCACCACTTCAGGCAGCCAAGGGGACAGCAAATGGCTGTGGCTCAGCCAGTTGAACTGAATTGAGATCCAGTCTGCCATCTTCAGCAAGTGATGCAAAGAGAGAATGGGTTCCAGACTGTTGCCATCCAAGGCTGTCACCCAAGGCTGGTGGTTAGTTTCATGGTCATCTGAAGATTTCTTAGTTCTTCCAGTAGCCAAGTCTAGTTCTACAGCCTCCCTACCTCTGCTCTGTACCCATCCTTGGTATCTTTCCAGGAAACTCTCTTTTCTTTAGATTAGCCAGCATCAGTTTCTACTGCATATAGTCACAAACTCCTCAGTGATACCAAGGATATTTTGCCGGAAGCCTGATTAACAAATACAGTTGCCTTGTATTATTTCTTATTGTAGAAACTATCCTGTTATCATATGTGCCCTGCAAAACAAAACAAAAGCCCCCAAAATTGCAAGAACAAAACCAAACCAAAACAATTGCAAAACAAAACAATGAAAACTGTTATCTTATTGCTGATATTAATCTTCAGAAGGAGAAGTTAGCATTGAAATTTTTTTGGTGATCAGAAAGAAGAGGATTGGAAATAGTAAATCACTTTTTCCTCAGGCTGGGCCTGATTTCACTCTATCTTTTTAATGATGCCCCCTCTGAAATTCATTTCTTGGATCTTCATTAGCGGTTATTTGTGTTCTACTGGGGATGAGAGAAAATGAGCTTATGTACTTCCATTCAGATTACACTAGTCTTAGAAGTGAGCTGTCAGGTAGGCTCTTGTGATTTCTAGTCTAGTGTAGTTCAGTCATTGTATATTAGCACTGCTGAGGGAATCAGCAAGGTTTCTCTTTCTTGTATTTTCCCTAGCTGTGACAGTATGGGGGGGGCATTTTTCCTTTGGGGCCTCAATGCCCACATTTCCAAATGAGTTCCAACATTTTGTGATTCCATAATTCTGTACTTTCAGCAAGATTATTTCAAAAAATATAAACACCTGTAATTGCAGATTTGAATGACAGTGACATCCTTTTGCCCTCACTGCATTCAGATTTTTGCTAAATTTTATATTAGCTTAATTTTAGTCATTTAAGGAGAAAAACCCATTTTATATGCCTAAGTAGTTAGTAGGTACTCATACAGTTTTAGGCGAATGGACATATGTAGTCCTGAATTTAATAATAATAATAACAAGTGTTTCTTTTTATAACATAATTTAATATTTTTGTATTGTGCAAGATTGTAAACTATTATGTTTTTATTTATGTACGATAAAATCTACAATCTTTTAATTACATAAGCTATAATAAGTTGCATAATAAGAATAGATATTTTAAGAGAGGCTCTATTATGGGATTTCTATAAAAATCAATTACCTTGGCTGCACAAATCAGTGAATCTGTTCCTAATTGTTAAACATGAAAACATTTCAGTGAAACATTTTCTTTTATTTGACTTTTATGATTACCAAAGTTGTTTTTACACACATGTGAAAGAGTCGTGACTTTACAATTCTTTTTTTTTTTTTAAAGACTTTTTATTTATTTATTTGACAGACAGAGATCACAAGTAGGCAGAGAGGCAGGCAGAGAGGGAGAGAGGAGGAAGCAGGCTCGCCGCTGAGCAGAGAGCCCGAAGCGGGGCTCGATCCCAGGACCCTGGGATCATGACCTGAGCGGAAGGCAGAGGCTTTAACCCGCTGAGCCACCCAGACGCCCCAGTGACTGTACAATTCTTAAGAAAAATAGCAGTGCCCAAACTCTTCCTCCCATTTCTATTTCCTCAAAAGCAAAATTTTCAACTCTTTAGCTTTTTAGCTATCACTTTTGATAGTTTTCCTCCACCAGTGTTAGTAAAATAACAATATTGCTATTTCTTGTTCTTTCCATTCTCAGATAGGTAGTACCTACTAACACTTCACCATGGAAGATGGGCACTTATCTGTCTTTTACTCACTGGGCCCCAGATATAAACATACATACTTCTCAGTTCTTCTATCTTCCTTATAAAATTATGAAATAATTTTGATTAAAATTATTCATAGTACATTATGATGGCTAGGCAAACATTATTCACAGAGGAACTATGTAAAAATGATGACTGCTTTTCCTTCATTGAGCAACTTTTTGTTTTGTCTCTTGCTAATAATTGTCTCACTTTGTTGCTGGCTTAGTTTCTCTGTACTAATCCTTGAAAAATGCCCAAACTCTCTTACATCAGATATTGTATCAATTTTATTTTCTTAGAGATAATCTTGCTGGGAGCCTTCTAAGCTGCTCCATTCTCACTCTTGCTGTCCAATGGCTTGCTACATTCCTAGTATATTCCATCATCTTCATTCTTCCTTTTTCTCAAAGGAAAGGACAATCCCATTTTCTGGATTCCATGTCTTCCTTTTTCTTGGTTACTCCTTTATTTTAGTACATTTCTTTAAAAGTTTCCTAAGAAAGAATGCATGGTGGGGGGTAGATATTTGAAGCTCTTGAATGTTCAAAATGTCTGTCATTAACCTTGATTTGTCAGTTTGTCTAGGAATAGAAATCTAGAGTCAAACTCTTTTTATTCAGAGCTCCAGTTATGTCTTTTTTTTTTTTTTTTTTTTTAGGAAATGGATTTCAACTTTATTTATTTATTTTTTTTTAATTTTTATTTTTTATAAACAAATTTTTATCCCCAGGGGTACATGTCTGTGAATCGCCAGGTTTACACACTTCACAGCACTAACCATAGCACATACCCTCCCCAATGTCCATTACCCCACCCCCCTTTCCCGACCCCCTCCCCCCCGCAACCCTGTTTGTTTTGTGAGATTAAGAGTCACTTATGGTTTGTCTCCCTCCCAATCCCATCTTGTTTCTTTTCTTCTTTTTCTGCCCCCCTAGTCCCCCATGTTGCATCTCCACTTCCTCATATC